>PVKP010030735.1:0-27657 GCA_004027715.1 Plecturocebus donacophilus
TGGGGGGCATGTGGCTGTAAGTAGGAAAAGCTGACCTGGAAAGGGGTGTTGGCACACGTCTGTGGATGCCAGGGAGGCTGCTGAGAGGCAAGAGAGGTAGGTAGACTGGTGTCAGAGGCCAGGACCTGCCAGGGAGCGAGGAAGGGCCCAAAGCTGGCCTGGCACTCACTGAGGCTAAGAATTTGCAGTCCCAACACTGCCCTCTCCCTTACACCAGGGCATTAGTGGGGAGGTGTGAAGTCCTCAGTCATCCCAGCCCCCAGCATGCTCCTGACTCCCTGTGACTCAGGCTCTCGGAGGTGCCCTGCTGCCTGCAGTCCCCAAGAGCACAGGGTTTGGAGTCAGGCCCTGCCTGGAATTAAAGACCTGGGTGGGCCACTGGCTGGCTGGGTCACTGGAGCCAGTTCTATCTGTCTTGAGTCAGCTTGCTCACATAAGGTGCAGAGCATAAGCGACAGACGCACTCGCTACAGACGGCCCAGGGCACCGCCCTTCCCACTTTGGTGGCAGACATGGGTCATCAATCCCCCTCCAGAAGCACTTCTGTTGTGTGCTGCTTTGCTGCCCTGCCCAATGCCATGGGGGACTGAACTAGCCTCTGTGGGTCCGGTGGGCCGACCTCTGTGGGCATTAGGCCATTCTCGTATTGCTATCAAGAATTGCCGAGACTGGGTAATTTATAAGAAAAGAGATTGACTTGGCTCACAGTTTCGCAGGTTGTGCTGGAAGCATAGGCATCTACTTCTGGGGAGGCCTCAGGGAGCTTTTACTCCTGGCAGAAGCTGGAGGGGGAGCAGACACTTGATGTGGGAGAGTGAAGGGGAGGGAGAGTGGAGGGGGGGATGCCATATCCTTCAACAACCAGAGCTCCCGGAACTCACTGGCCATCCAGAAGTCGGCACCAAGCCAGGAGGGATCGGCCCACGTGACCCGATCACCTCCCACCAGGCCCCACCTCCAGCACCGGGGGTTACAATTCAGCATGGGATTTGGGTGGGGACAGAGATCTAAACTACATCAGGTGGGGTCTGGCAGGGATGGCCATAGCTGTCCCAGACTCTTCCCTCCAGTTGCACACCTCCAGCCCAGAGAAGGGGTGGTGGTTGGGGACTGAGCTCCCTCCAGGACTTGGTGTCCCTCTCCAGTTCCATCATTCATTCATTCATTCAACAAATGCCTGCTAGTGGCCACTGTGGGCTGGGCGCTGTCCTAGGTGCTGAAGTGCAGCAGCAGCCAGTCCAGTGCCCTCCAGCCCACCTGCCCTGCTTCCCTGACTCATCACAGCACTCTGCAGGAACCTCTTTTCTGATCTGTGTTTTCTCTCCCTCTGGCTTTATCCTCCCAGGGACTTGAGTGAGAATGCCATTCAGGCCATCCCCAGGAAAGCTTTTCGGGGAGCTACGGATCTCAAAAATTTGTGAGTACAAGCCTGGGAGGGAGAAGGGTGCAGGGGTTCCAGGGCCACTCCTGGCAACGTCCTCAGGGTGTCCCCGAGCCATGTGGTCCAGGCAGCCAGGGAGCTGACCTGGGCTCTTAGAGGGCTGGTGCCAGCATGGTCTTCTGGAACAATCTGGGGTTGGAGGAAATATGCAGCCCTTGCCTGTCCCTTGGGTGTGATTTCGTGTGAAGAGCCAATGGAGGGGGCTCTTGGGGACCTGGTGAAGCAAGTTATCAGCGTGGGTGATATTCTCAGTCCATTTTGATGGCATAGTGTCTGTGCCCTAGTCCTTCATTGCCTGCCTCGTATTTGGGTTGGGAGAGCTGGATTTGAATCTTCTCTTCTAGTTACATGTCACATAAGCTGCTACAAGTCAGTGAACATCATTGAGCCTCGATATATTGTTCCTGAAAAGGGATAATAAGATCTACTTCACAGGCATGTTCTGAGGTTTAAATGAGACATGGAAATAAATACACTTTGTCAAATGCTATTTAAACGTAATGGCTTATTATTATTATTCAGATTTGTTCTGGTCCAGGCTTACCACCTCCCCGAGGTCTGACTACAACAGGGATGGCAAATGCCTGGCATGCTTGTCACACACACCCCCTCCCATGCCTGTGGCAGACATTGGTAATCAATCACCACATTCTTTCCCATAGAGCTCACCTCGCAGCTTCAGTTTACTCTGACAGCAGCACTCCAGGTAGCCACCTCTAGTCAACCTCTTTGGCACTCAGGCTGAAATCTGTTTGCCAGCTCTGGCTGCCACTGCTTTGTGACTCTCTCCTTTTTCAGCTGCCAGTTCCAGCTAGGTGGTCTCCAAAATGTGTGTGTCTGTAGGGCAGTGCCTGCTCCCCAGGGTATATGTAAGGTTGAGTAGAAGAATATGACTTTTACTTATATTTATGATTTTAACTGAAGATTAGAAAAAAACTTAAGTTTTTACTAACGTTTACTATTTGGATTGATACACAAAACAAACGACTAGGGGCATGCTTCTTTTGAATGAATGGAGCACATAGTCAAAATGTTTGGACACCCTTACTCTGGGCAATGTGCCGTTCTCTCCACAACCTTCCTTTGCTTCACAGACAGCTGGACAAGAACCAGATCAGCTGCATTGAGGAAGGGGCCTTCCGTGCTCTGCGGGGGCTGGAGGTGCTGTAAGTAAAGCAGGGAAAAAGAAGGAGGGGTGTGGAGGGCTCTGCTACGCAGGTGCCAAGTGCTACAGCCTGGGAAGCAGGCACCAGGGAGACAGGAAGGGGGAGGCCGGCCCTCCTAGAATCACCTCGGAGGAGGGGAGGACAGGCATTCATGGGTCGGAAGAGGAGAAGACAGACATTCATGGGTCAGAGGAGGGGAAGACAGGCCCTCATGGGTCGGACGAGGGGAAGACAGACATTCATGGGTCAGAGCAGGGGAAGACGGGCCCTCATGGGTCGAAGGAGGGGAGGACAGAAACTCATGGGTCGGAGGAGGGGAGGACAGAAACTCATGGGGTCATGTCTGAAGCAAACAGTGTGCCCTGGTGTAACCTGCTCAGGATGAAACCCAAGGGTTTCAGCCACTTGGCCTGGAATGCTCCCCCTTTCCCCCTGCCTATCCAAACCCTACCCTTTCTTCCAAGCCAACCCAAGCCTGGGATGTGTCCCATCACCTGCCCTGCTCCATCTCCCCATCCTACCAGCCTTGGAGTCTATGGTGCCATTGGCTTGCAGTCACCGTCCCAGCTTGGGACTTTCCCATGGGGTGGGATCTGCCTCGTGCTCTTCAACTTAGCCCCTCCACATCCAGCACCATGCTGGTCCACTTCAAGGTCTCCCCGTTTGTCAGCAGGGTGGCCCTGTCCCACAGCAGCTCCTGCTGGGCAGGTGCTAAATGGCTCTGGTTTCTCCCAATCAGGACCCTGAACAACAACAATATCACCACCATCCCTGTGTCCAGCTTCAACCACATGCCGAAGCTACGGACCTTGTGAGTCAGCCGGGGCAGCTGGGAGTAGGGCAGCCAAGCCCAGCTGATGCCGGGGGTGGGTGGGATAGGAGGTGAGGGTTCTGCAGACAGGTCATGGAGCTCATTCTCCCCCAGACCCCCAGAGGCCAGCTCAGGGTGAGGGCTCCGTGCAATTGGAGGTGGAAGGAGTTGATATACAGTTGCAGGCCATCCAGTGCCACTTAATTTGGTTTTCTCTTGGAAAACAAATGATTTGTTTTTGTGTTTGAAAATGAGCCAGGTGGTTTGGGGCCGTAAGCCTGTGTGAGCTCAGTGTGATGACCTGGGCTTTGCTGGGCACATTCCGGCCCAGGTGTGCCCAGAGCATGTGCGAGGGGCAGCAGCAGGATCCTCACGGGACTGTGGATAATCCCAGGTTGGAGCTGAGCCACCTGCTTGACTAAATGTGTTTGGCTTGAACACAGCACTGGAGGCAGCCTCCTGCCTGAGGTTGGGGGTTCCCACAATCTGGCTGGGCTGGGGGCCCAGATGGGTTGTGAGCCACCCTGTCCTCCTGCAGCCGCCTGCACTCCAACCACCTGTTCTGCGACTGCCACCTGGCCTGGCTCTCACAGTGGCTGAGGCAGCGGCCAACCATCGGGCTGTTCACCCAGTGCTCAGGCCCGGCCAGCCTGCGTGGCCTCAATGTGGCAGAGGTCCAGAAGAGTGAGTTCAGCTGCTCAGGTGGGTACAGGCCACTGCCAGGCTCTCAACTGTCCAGCGCCACTGCTGCCTCCTGCCCTGCCTCTTGTTCCCGCCCCTAACTTCAACATCGATACCTGGCACCGCCCATCACCTCCTGCCCCCACTATCTGCCTCTCCTGCCCCATCCACCACCTCCCGTTCTCACCATGGCCTTTGTCTCTGTGTGTCACTTCTAACCTCATCTCCTTTTTCTTCCTGTTCCCTCACTGCCTCGTGCACTCAGCCCCTGCTTTGTTCCGTCCCGTCCTGTTCAGTGCCGCTTCCCACGTCCTCTGGGCTCCTTGCCCCTGCTGTCACCCCCCTACCCTCCTCCCTTCGCCTCAGCCCTGCTGCCTTGACAAGTCGTTGAGTCGGGCCCTCTAACCTTGGCTCCGGGGGAGGTGGATCTCAAAGCCCATGCGCCTTCACGTTCCCCCTGGGGTTCTGTGATAGCCTCCTGACTGGTGGCCCATGTCCTCCTTGGCCCCTTTGATGTCCATACTACAGCCAGAAGACCAAAAAGAACCCACAAGTCTGGGTGGTCACTGCTCGTGTACTCACCCAGCCGTCAGCACTGCTGCGAGAGTCTGAACTGCTCTCCTGCAAGCCTGGCTAGGGTCAGCACCGTCTCCCTGCTTCCCCCTGCCTGCAGCTCCCCCAGCTGTGTCTGCCTCTGCCCCTTCCTGGCACGGGTTCCTCTACCCGCTGGCCTCACAGGCTGCTCCCCTGTTGGGCACACCCTTCCCTCCTTGTTGCCTGCCTACTCCTTCTCACCCTGCAGAGCCCAGGGAGCCTTCTGTGATCCTACATGAGGTCCCGAGTTGCATTTCTGGTGCATCCTCAGTATTTTGTCTTCGCTTGGCACAGGAAATGCTAGCTGAATGAATAGCCAGTTCTCAGATTTGTGACAGAGGATTTGTTTTTGTTTTTTTTGAGATGGAGTTTCACTCTTGTTGCCCAGGCTGGAGTGCAATGGCACAATCTCAGCTCACCACAACCTCTGCCTCCTGGGTTCAAGTGATTCTCTTGCCTCAGCCTCCCAAGTAGCTGGGATTACAGGCATGCACCACCACACCTGGTTAATTTTGTATTTTTAGTAGAGATGGGGTTTCTTCATGTTTGATCAAGCTGGTCTTGAACTCCCGAACTAAGGTGATTCACCCACCTTAACCTCCCAAAGTACTGGGATTACAGGCATGAGCCACTGTGCCCGGCCTTGTGACAGAGGATTTGGAGGCTGACTGTTTCCCCCAATCTGTGGACTGGGTCTGCCAGCCACACAGTGCTCTGAAGGAAAGCATCTCCTAGGCTCAGCCTCCCTGCCTCATGCATGCGTGCATGCATGCGTGTGTGTGTGCAGATGTGTGGGTGAGTGTGAGTGTACCTGTGTGTGAGAACATGTGTGCATACACACGGGTGTGTCTCAGGTGTGAGCCAGGACGGCCTCTGCATCATTGCAGCTACCACGGTTTTTAGGAATAGGAATGGATAATTCACTGGGACAATTTTTATTTTGAAATGAAACCTTTTTCTTTGCATTTGGAAGACTGTGGTTTCTATTTTCAGACATTAGTTTTTCCTCTGGGTCTGATCACCCTGGCAACCCTTTTCCTTTGAAAGCTACTGTCACAATATGCCAGGAATCCATGAGGCTTTGCCTCATTTGGTCCTGGTGCCCAGTTTTTGGGGCAGCCAGAGAACATATTTGAGGTTAAAATGCTGGTGGGGATATCAATTGGCTTGACCACTCTGCAGAACCATCTCATAGGATCCTCTAAGGGTCAGCTTATGTCCACCCTGTGACCCTGCAGCTCCACTGCTAGATGTGTGCATTTTTTTCTGCAAAAATGTCCAAAAATATTAAAGACAGCTTTTTCCATCATAGTCCAAATTGGAAACAACCTGAATGTCCACCGACTAATTATGATATATCCATATAATGGAATACCACTCAGCAATGAAAAAGAACGGACTACTGATACACACAGCAACATGGTGAATCTCAAAGACTGTATATTAAGCAAAAAAGCCAGACACAAGAGAAACTACTGTTTCATTTACGTGTCGCTCATAAGTGAGCAGAGTAAATCTTTAGCGACAGATCTCAGAATAGTGGTTACTTTGGGGAAGGGGCAGAAGGGAATCTTCTCTGGTAATGGAAATGTTCTATGTTTAGGTTGTGGTTCCACCAGCTATGTGTTTCAGATAGAGTACTTTGTATAAGTTATATCTCCTTCAGATGGGGCATTTTGTATAAGTTATACCTCCATATTTTCAAAGGCTTTTATATAAGACACTGGGCTGGATCCTGGTTTTACCACTTAACTAGCTGTGAGAATTTTTACAAATTAATATCGAGGACTCTGTTTTCTCAGCTGTAGAATGGCAACAATAATAGGCTCCTCTTAGGCTTAAATGCAATACTGCATGTACTATACTTATAGTATGTGGCACAGAGTAAGTATTTAAGTGTTTAGGAAACAGTCATTGTCACCCTCATGTGATAGATGAGGTGACTCAGGCTCAGAAGTGTTAAGTGACTTGGACTAGAATCCAGAGCTTCAGAATTGTAGGCCAGGATTTCTTCGTGTATGAATCACACACCACTGCAATTCAGTTTAGATTCAAGTGTAGCAAACATCTGACAAATACCCGCTGTGTGCCAGGTGCCCACAGAGTTATACCGAAGTCCGGAATAATTTCGTTAGTGATCTCCGCTGGTTCATCCTCATCCAGAGAAACTGCCGCTGCGCACTCTGTCCCACCCATCAGTCTGTATCTGGGCTCGAGGGCGGTCTGATGCAGGACAGCCTGAGGCCGCACTCCCCTGTTTCTGCAGGCCCAGGGGAAGTGGGGCACGTGCCCACCTGCACCCTGTCCTCTGGCTCCTGCCCGGCCATGTGCACCTGCAGCAATGGCATCGTGGACTGTCGTGGCAAAGGCCTCACTGCCATCCCGGCCAACCTGCCCGAGACCATGACGGAGATGTGAGTACAGAACAGGGCAGGGCAGGTGCTGGGGCGGGCACAGGCCCCTCCCCTTGGCAGGCCTGGCTCTGGAGGACCAGTGAAGAGCTGGAGTGGGTGCCACCTTAGGGCCTCTGAGTGACCATGGAGAAGACATCATTTGCTTCTTCTGGGCTGAGCTTTGTGTCCAGGGCTGGGGAGGGGGTGTCCCTCTCTGGTCCCACCCAGCTGCATGAGTCTGCTGGAATCGGGTTCTTGGCATCATTTATAAGCCCCTTTCGGCCTTAAATGCCTGGGATGATGGAGCTCAGGTCAGAATTTTCTCTGCCTGTAACAGTGCCCCTACCCCATACTTCAACTTCTGGAAGGGGGAAGGAAGCCGGGGCAGGAGAGCCAAAGGCTTGTTCAGGGTGGGTGAGCCCAGCAGGTAATACCCAGGGCTAGAGTGACCTGGACTCTCATGCCTCCCATCCATTTTCTCTCCACAGACGCCTGGAGCTCAACGGTATCAAGTCCATCCCCCCTGGAGCTTTCTCACCATACAGAAAGCTACGGAGGATGTGAGTGCCTCCAGCTGCTTTCCGGGGGGCCGGCACAGGGCTGACGGAAATCCTGGGCAGTCCCACAGCCCTGGGGCAGGCCCTAACTCAGCCTCTGCAGCTGAGTGGCCCTGGGCCAGCCACCTGGCCTTCCTGCCCTTCAGGCTGCTTGGCTTGTGACCCGGGGACCTCCTTGCAGGGCTGTTGTGAGGCCTGGAGGGAGTGCTGAGCCTGAGCCTGGCCTGTAGCCAGAGTTACTTGTCATCCTCCCATTTCAGCTTGTGTAGCAATAGGAGCAATTAAGGATCGGAGGGGGCTAGGAGACTGCCAGGATGCATGGGAAAGCCTCATCCATAACTTCCCAAGCTGGAGTGCCCCCTCATGCCCAGCCCTCAGACTGCACAGGGAAATGGTCATGGGCTTTGAAATGGAGGGATCTGGCCTCCCACTATTCTAATTTCAAAGCACCCTACTCTGCCCCCATGGCATCTACGAGGTGGAGGTGACTAGGCAGGGCTCAGTGGCCATTGAGAAATTCAGATGCCCCCTCTCCTTCTGCTCACCTTGCAGAGACCTGAGCAACAACCAGATCGCGGAGATCGCACCTGACGCCTTCCAGGGCCTCCGCTCCCTCAACTCACTGTGAGTAGCAGTGGCAAGGCTTCCTCAGTGGTCCAGGGCATCCCCCGAGGAGGCTGGCAGGGCCTAGGACCCCTCTGGTGGGTGCAGGAGGAGGAGCAGGGCTATGCTCCCCTCCACACAGCCCCTGCCCACCCCAGCCTCAGTGGGTCATCCTTTGGCTGCAAAGGGTTTGCTGTTCCAGCTCCCTCTTCCTCACTGGTGGGCGCTCCAACGCTGGGAGCAGGCGAAGTGTAGAGAAGCTAGGCAGAGCTGTTGCCCCTGGCAACTGGGATTCACTTCCTGCCATGGTGAGGATTTTCCCAGCATTCTTTGCACAAGCATCTTGGCCCTGTCCCCCCATTGAAGCCCAGCGTGCTGTGCTCCTGAGGCCTCTGGTCACCACAGGGCCAGTGAGCACCAGCTCCAGTTGTGACATCTGCCACACCTTACTATGTTTTATCCCAAATGTGATGGATCCCAAGATGTGGTGGGTGCTGCTGGGGTAGTATTTTCCTACTCCGCCTTCCAGTATTTCCCTTCCTTCAGGGGCTGCTGGGGAAGTCTGTCAGCAGAACATACAAAAGGTAGTGAAGCACGCCCCTCTCTCACTCACCAAGTGCCTCACTCCCCGAGGTCCTACAGCACTTTGTACGGAGAGCACACTCAGAGTGCCCTGGAGTTGGGTGAGCTCCCTGTAGGGGGGGCCATTTGTTACTCTAGAGGATGAGTGTTTTCACCTGCTCCTTGGCAGCACAGGACACGTGCTTGGCAGAGACTAGAGGCCTGGCAAGTAGAGCAGAATGGAACTCCCCCGGGAAGTGCGGGAGCCTGCCAGCTCAGTGCCTTCTGTGCATGCCATCTTTTCTTCGAGCAGAGTCCAAGTAGTGGGTGGGGCCAATTGTGAATAGCACCCTGGAAGTTGTGCAGTGCACACCCTACACAGCTGTACATGACAGCCTGGGGAGGGATCGTTGTCATTGGCTGAAGAGATCAGATTCTGAAGGTGACCTGTCAAAATACAGGGCCCTTCCTCTGAGAAGTGAATGAAGCTCTCCTAAGTGGGAACATGGCAGCCGAAAGAGGTAAAAGGTGAAGAACCCATCCAAGTGGGTTTCCGTTGTTCACGGGTACCTGGTCACAGCCACCACCCTGTGTGTAGGGACGTGGATGACTCCAGTCCACCCCATGAACAGTCCACCTTGGCCAGCCCGGGCCTTGCCTCCCTGATTCGGTTCCTGCCCCCTCTGCTGCATTTCCCACCCAGCAGCTTGAGGGGTGTTTCTGAAACAGGAATCTGATGCTGCCTCAGTGGCTTCCTGATGCTGGCTCGGTAAAGCCCAAGCTACCATCCCATTTGTTTCCTCTACTCCAGCCACACTGTGTGTCACCTGTCCACACAGGACAGGCACACACAGCTCCCACTGCAGGGACTTTGCTGTTGCTGTTCCCCCTCCAGGAATGACCTTGGAGCCATGTTTGAAGAGACAGTACCCAGGATTCTTTACTCAGCTTGAACGTTTATGAGGCTAGCTTGTGGGGTCCGATTATGATATTGGGAATGGCATCCAATCCCCTCCCCAACCCCCTGGATGCGTTCACTGTCCTCCTGAACCCGTCCATGTCAACATGTGTTTTTTTTAACTTTTGCTTTTAAAAAAATCTATACATGGAATTCATGCTCGATGCAGAAAACTTTGAAAATACTAAAGTATAAAAAAAATGCTTGAAGTCCCACCATCCGGATCTCACTGCACGTGCCGTCTGGCATTCTATTTTTTCCTGTAACGCTCTGAAAAGATGTTAATTATTCCTGCTCATGGGATTTCTCTTCTCTGAACAGTCTCCTTTTGGATTCCAGACCAGATTAATTTCCCGGGAAGCACCCCTTCGCAGCCTTCTGTGGGGACCCTGTGTGTGAGGGCAGTGGAGCAGGGGCTGCTTTTTTAGTGACTGGGATCAGGGCCATCTCTGGTGCATAGGGCACTTTACGCCTAGAAGCAGGCAACCCTTTCTTAAGACACTTTGCTGTCATCTGCGGACAAGTTGCTGTAACAAATATACACCATTAGGATGTACTTCATGTAAATGGCTTAGGGGCAGCACCGTTGAGCTGGGGCCATCTGCAGAGCTGTGTGTTCACTCTGGTGGGCTGTCCCCTAACCCACCTTTCTGCTGCCTTCTCTCCAGGGTCCTCTATGGAAACAAGATCACAGACCTCCCCCGCGGTGTGTTTGGAGGCCTGTACACCCTACAGCTCCTGTAAGAACGAACCCTGGGTGTCTTGGGTGGGACCCAGGGAAGGACCAGCATTCCTCTGGCCTGGTAGACTGTCCCTTTGGGCCTCTTTACGGTATGGCACTCACTTGAGACAATGAGCTTGGAAGACAGGCAGACCCACTAGGGCTGAAAGAGTCTCCAGGGCTCTGCAGAGCCCGGAGAGGGAGGTAGAGGCAGCTTCAGAGCTGCTCACAGGATGCCAGAGCAGGGAGCCTCCTGAGACTTGGCCATGCTCCTGAGGAGCCTGGTGTGGCTGGGGACAGACCTTTCTCCTGCAGGGGGACACCCATGCCAGCTCGGCCTCCTTGAACCATGAACTTTCAGGCAAGGATTTTCTCCCAGGACTCAAGAGGCACTGAACACAAATGCTCCAACTCAGCTGCCTGGGGAACCCAATGGAACTCTCAGAAGGAGGAGGAGCCCCCCAAAAATGCCTTTGCAAGGTGGCCCTCCACTTTCCCAGCCTCCCACAGGTCCTCTAGCAATTCTTGGAAAGAGAGAAGAGTGGGTTGACCGAGATGTCCCTGTGCATGGAGAAGGCAGTTGGAGTTCCGGGCCCTTCTGTGTGGAGCAGACATCCAGAGGGCAGATTCCCTGGGCCCACTTCTGTGGGCTTTTCCCTGTAATAATGGAGGCAGGGGCCGAATATCGATGGTGATGATGACGATAAAGATAATGTATTGCATTGGTTCTAAGACACACGTTGTTTCCACACTAACAGCTCTGAAACTGGGAGGCACATTATAATCAGTGGTACATCATCTGGTTGGCAGCCTTTTGTTCTTTACTGATAGTACAAAATGCTCAGGACATGGGATGGGTCTGACGCTGAACCTCTCCCCTCACCACCTGGTCCTGGCTCTGCCCACAGGCTCCTGAACGCCAACAAGATCAACTGCATCCGGCCCGATGCCTTCCAGGACCTCCAGAACCTCTCGCTGCTCTCCCTGTATGACAACAAGATCCAGAGCCTTGCCAAGGGCACGTTCACCTCCCTGCGGGCCATCCAGACGCTGTGAGTGCCCTGATGCCTTCCTCTTCTCCCCTCCCAGCAGGGGGCCCTGGAGGAGGTTGCAGCCTCCAGGGACAGGCAGCTGTCCGGCTCTGGGCTGCTGTGCTCACTGGGGGTGGTCTCTGACAGAGGAAGGACACAGACCTGGGTTAGACCATCCTGGGTTCAAAGTCCACCTAGGCCTCTTATGGCTGTGTGACTCTGGGCAGCTGCTCTGGGCCTCATTTTTATTTATCCATAGGATGGGGACACCTTCTCATAGAGTTATTATGAAATGAAAGAGGATGTGTGTACAAAACTTAGCTCATCACAAGTGCTTGATAAAAGCTGGCTTTAGCTAACAATAGTATTGATGGTGATGATGATAATATAGTGCATTGGTTCTAAGATGCATGTTTCCACATTAACAGCTCTGAAACTGGGATGCATGTTATCAGTGGTACATCAAAAATAGTAATGCCTCTTACAATTCATAATGTCAAATCAGATGAAATACAATAATGACAATGGTGACTATGAGTAAAAAAATAGCAATAAATCTGGTAATTTGTTGTAATATTTTATTGTGGAAAATTAGAAGCAGGTTAAGAGTAGTACAGTGGGCCAAGCATGGTGGCTCGTGCCTGTAATCCTAACACTTTGGAAGGCTGGGGCAGGAGGATTGCTTGAGCCCAGGAGTTGAAGACCAGCCTGGGTAACATGGCTGGGCACCCCCTCTCCACAAGAAATTTTTTAAGACATGTAGCCAGGCATGATGGCACACACATGTGGTCCCAGCTACCTGGGAGGCTAAAGTAGGAAGATTGCTTGAGCCTAGGAGGTTGTTGCTGCAGTGAGCTGTGGTCACACCACTGCACTCCAGTCTGGGCAACAGAGTGAGACCCTGTTTCAAAAAAAAAAAACAAAGGATACTACACTACAGTGAACCCCCAAGTATTCATCACCCAGCTTTAACTCCCATACAGTCTTGTTTTATCTATCCCTCCCCGCTTCCTTGACACCCAAAATATTTTGAACAAATCCCAGACATTATATTGTCATCTATACAGGCTTCATACATATCTCTAAAAGACAAGGATTCTTTAAAAATGCAATGACAACACTATTACTGTATCTAAAAAAATTTACAATTAATTCCTTAATATTGAGTATCTAATTAGTGTTCAAATTTCCAAATGTCCATTACATATTATACAATTTTTAATAGTTTGAATCAGGATTTAAATAAAGCCTATGCAATGTAATTGGTTGATGTTGGTTGATGTACCTCTTAAGTTGCTTTTAACCTCTGTGTCCTCTCCATTTCCCTTTTCCTTGCAATTGATTTGTTGAAGACAATGCATCATTGGTTCTGTAGGGTCTAGACTTTGTCGAGTGCATCCCTGCGGTGTAGTTTCACCTGTTCCTCTGTCCTCTCTGTGTCCTGCAGATTGAAAATTGGAGTTAGGACCTTGGTCAGGTTCGGTTTTGATTTGTTTGTTTATCTGGCAAGATGACTTTATAGATGGGATTGTGGACTTCCTATCAGGAGGCACATATCTGGCTGTCTCCCTTTTGTGATAAAAATAGCCATTGATCTCAGTGCCTGAACGCATTAATTTACTAGCAATCCTGAAATGGTGATTTTGAATTTGTATCGGTCTGTTTTTGTGTTGCTATAAAGGAATACCTGAGATGAGGTAGTTTACAAAGAAAAGAGGTTTATTTGGCTAACAGTTCTGTGGGGTGTACACTTATGGCACCAACATCTGCTTGGCTTCTGGTGAGGCCTCAGGAAGCTTAGAATTACGGCAGAAGGCAAAGCAAGGGTAGGCAGGTCACGTGGCAAGAGAAGGGGCAAGAGCGGGAGAGGGGACTGCCATCTCTTTTAAATAACCTGATCTTGCATGAACTCAGAGCGAGAACTCACTCATCATCACGAGGGCAGCACCATGCCATTCGTGACGGATCCACTCTCATGCCTAGCCTTGCTTCGCCTTCTGCCATGATTGTAAGCTTCCTGAGCTGAGCAGATGTTGGTGCTGTACTCATCCAGCCCATAGAACTGTCAGCCCAGTAAACCTCTTTTCTTTATAAATTACCTAGTCTCAGGTATTCTTTTATAGAAGCACAAAAACGGACGGATACAGATTCAACCAAACACCGATCCGAACACCTCCCACCAGGCCCCACCTCCAACACCAGGGATTACATTTCAACATGAGATTTGGCAGAGACAAACATCCAAACCATATCAGAATTCTAACATTCTTTTTCATTTCTAATGCAGTTGTGACTATGCTTTAAAACAGAATCCCTATATTTAGCTGGAATGTTTCCATGTAGGGAAAATTCTCTTCCGCTGTGTGGTTAAACTTAGACACTTAAGCGGTCCCATTCATTCCTCATCTTTAATTCTGAGCCTGAAGTTAGATGGGATGTGCTGACTTGTGGGTCCTGTGGTGTGCACTTAATGAGCATTAATTATTACTATTATCATGTCCATTGTTGTCACTGTCATCCCTGCCTCTGTCTATGTGGGGCAGTGCTCATGATCAGATAACATCTGCATGGGGCATTGGGATAGGTTCCAAACAGGCTGAGTAAAAGGTACAGCTCATGACCCCTGGAGACGCTGCACATCACCAGAGATGTCAGCCACAAAGACGAACTCATTAAAGCCCACAAATTTGCCTGCAGCCCAAATCCTGCTAATTAATTTACTTATAGCCAGGGAGACGAAGAGGAAGCCCCACAGGGAAACCTTGCCAAGTGTGTGAAATTAGAGGGTACAGGGAGACACTGGCAAGGTGGACTATTTTAAGAAACTGGCAGAATGTCTGAGAGAAACATGCGAAGGAGATTTAATGGCCAGGGACCCCCACACAGGAAAACCTTGGGGATGGGGAATGCGAATGAGAGACTCAGTGAGCCACTGTCCTTTGCATGTATCATGTTAATAGTTACTGTGACACTATGAAGGTAGGTTCTATCATCCTGATTTTACTTAAAACCAAGACTGTGAGGGAGGTTACATGACACACCCAGTGTTGCAGAACATCCAATAGAACAGGAATTTGATCTCAGGCATCTCTTCATCATTACTAAGAAAGTGCTTAGCTTCCCCTTTAATTGTGCTTTTTCTGTAAGAACAGAACTCATTATTGAAGGATGTAATGCAAAACTGAACTTTCATGCACATATATTAGATGTTAACAACTGAACTACAGTTTGTAACAAGAATAAAAGAAATATAAATCCAAGGTACTATCAGGTACTATTATTACAACCTCAAGTGGTTCAGCTCCTTGACTGAGTCTTATTTTATTAAACCTGAGCAGATTTAAATTTACCAAATCATGTTTGATTTGTCCATAGCTCCAAGATCTGTGGCCAAGTGCCTGTGTAACAGTATTGACTTTGCTGCAGTTTTATTTGCCCCAAGAGATTAAAAAAAGAGAGCAGCATCTCTACTGAGGTATAACTTGCATACCATAAAATTCACCTGTTCTAAGTGTACAATTCAATGATTTTTAGTAAATTTCCAGAGTTCAACTATCACTGCGATTCAACTTTAGAACATTTCCATCACCTTCCTTTCCAAATCCCTTGTCCCCATTTCCAGAGTCAGCCGCCGGCCATCACTGATCTATTTTTCTTTCTCTGTAGATTGGCTTTTCTATACATTTCATTAAAATGGAATCATACAGGCCAGGTGCAGTGGCTCACACCTGTAATAATCCCAGTGCTTTGGGAGGCTGAGGTGGGTGGATTGCCTGAGGCCAAGAGTTTGAGACTAGCCTGGGCAACATAGTGAGATCCCCATCTCTACACAGAATTCTTAAAAATTAACTAGATGTGGTGGTACATGCCTGTGGTCCCAAGTACTCAAGAGGCTGAGGTGGAAGGATTCCTTGAGCCCAGGAGTTCAAGGATGCAGTGAGCTGATTGTACCACTGCACTTAGGCTGGGTGACAATGTGAGACCCTAATTCAAAAAAACAAAGAAACAAATGAAATCAAACAGTATGCCATCTTTTGTGACTGACTTCTTTCTTTAGCATAATGTTTTTGAGGCTCATTCATACTGCAGCATGCATCAGTGCTTCGTTCCTTTTTATCACCAAATAATTTTTCCATTGTGTAAATAGACCACAATTTGCCTGTCCATTCTAGGTGATGGACATTTGGAGTGGTTTCTACTTTGGGGACATGATGAACAATGCTACTGTGAATATTCACTCACAAATCTTTGTGTGGACCAACATTTTCATTTCTTTTGGAATTTCTGGTTTATATGGTAAATTCATGTTTAACTTTTTTAAAGAAACTGCCAGTGTTTCCCAAAATGGCACATTCCCTCCAATGGTGCATTATGAGGGCTCAAAATTTCTCTCATCCTCATCCTCATCCTCACCAACACTTGGTTTTGTTTGTCTTTTTTTTTTTTTTTGGCATTTTGATTCTAGCCACCCTAGTGGGTGTGAAGTGATATCTCATTGTGGTTTTAATTTGCATTTCCCTAATGGCTAATGATCTCGAGCCTTTGCCTCCGAAGAGCTGTGACTCCTTAATGTATGTATCTAGAAAGACACTGAGAATTCATCCTCTCTTCCTTTCCTTCCGCTGCCAGGAATGTTCACAGAGGCAGCTGCATGGCCTCATACGCAGCACAGTTTTTGGGTGTTCCTTTAACATGACTGTTTTTTCCCAAATGGATTTTTTTCTTCCTGCTGAGTGTTTTCCCTTTCTAGCTTCCTGCCCTTTGAAACTGTTAAAAATTCTAATTTGTATAATATACTAAAGTTTATACAGAAGCCACCTGTCTCTGTGGGTGGTTCAAGTTTTACAGGTTGTCTTTGACACAGCCTGTTTTTAGAAAGCAGATATTCTACACGACACATCTTGAATATTTTAATACACGCCTAAGCAACACAATTGGTATGACTTTACACAGTTTTCCGCCAAGATGGTAATAAAGGGAAGCAGTTGGTTCATGCAGGGGCTGGGGCACTGAGGCACAGCCAGATGTGGTTGGGCAACCGGGGAGGAGCCATAAGCATATTTAAAATATAAATCCTGGTATATTTTAAATTAGCTGCAAACTTGGCCCCCAGGTTATCAGCAAACACATCGTCTCTGTGCAAACTGACAGTTTAAAAGGGGAAATAAATGTCGAGCTGGAAGCAGAAGAGGTGGGTGGGGCCTGGTCCACCTGGAAATGCTGAGAGGAGCCAGAACTCGGGGTGAGGGGCAGGGAATAGGGAAGGACACTGCAAAGGAGAAGTGGCAGGGACCCAGCTCCCAACTGGGGGCCGGAGGGCAGAGCCCAGGAGGTGAGGGATGGTAGAGAGCACCAGGGTCTGAGCTGAGCTGGGCACAGACTCTGGGCAGAGTTTACTCCTCTGCTGGGAGAGTTCTGCAGCCCCTAGCAGAGGGCTGGGCTGAGAACAGTAAGTCAGGTGACCTGAACTGATGGCACTTAGATGGAGGAAAAGTGGACATGGCACGGCAAGTCCCTTTGAGTTGGCCTGCTGCTCTGTCTCCCTGTGCTGCTGCTGCTGCTTTTTTTTTTTTTTTTTAGCACTGTTGGAGTGCAGTGGCACAATCTCAGCTCACTGCAACCTCCACCTCCTGGGTTCAAGCAATTTTCCAGAGCCAGGGCAGGTGTAGGAACACTCTTCCCAGGCTGTCTTGGTTTGGACAGCCGTGAGCAGGGCATGCCCAGTGCTGTGGTAGCTCAGAGCCCACCCATGGCCATGCCCTGTGAAGTCGCTCACAGCAACCCATCAAGGCCATCTGCTGCCCGCCACCATCTCCACATCTATCCTGCTGACCATACAGGCAGCCCGCTAGAGAATATGAGTGATTCCCCAGCAAGGGGTTGCTTAGTCATGGTTTCTGAGTTTTCTTTGTGTTGAGAGACAGCCATAAGATGGGCAAGGAGAGGTCACTCCTGTGGCCCTGGGTGGGGATGGTGACTCCTGGTAAAGCCCAGGGACTCTAGCAGGCCTTGCCACCCCAGCCCCATCCCTCTCTATAGGAGACAGGCTGCTACCCAAGTCAGAAGGAAAAGGGACAAACCAGGGCCCATGGCCGCTGGGGAGGGTCAGAGGCCGTGGTCTGGGTGCCAGCAGTTGTGGGTTTTGTTACCCCCTCTGGGCCTTGACGTCCTTGCCTGTGAAAGGCCAGGGGTGCTCTGGCAAATCTCTGGGTCCTTCCTTTCTCCACTCATGCTCATGAAATGTCCCAGAGCAGAGGGAGGGAAAGGCGAGTAGAAAGAGGTGGGGCAGTATGAGACTTGATGGGGAGTATGACAGGGACAGCAGGAAGCTCCGGGTGGCAGAGACCCTTCTGTGTGCACTGGCAGGACCTCTCCAGAGGTGGTGGGCTGTACCCTGTGGGTTCACCCTACTCCCCTTTTCCCTGTGGCCAACCATAGGCTCCAGACCACAGGCAGCCTCCTTGGCCCCAGCCACAGTAGGGCCCTGTCCAGGTGGAGGTCTCCGCTGGTTTGCAGCCCTTGTCTCTCATAGCTGATCTGCCTGCTTCGGACAGGCACCTGGCCCAGAACCCTTTCATTTGCGACTGTAACCTCAAGTGGCTGGCCGACTTCCTGCGCACCAATCCCATCGAGACGAGTGGGGCCCGCTGTGCCAGTCCCCGGCGCCTCGCCAACAAGCGCATCGGGCAGATCAAGAGCAAGAAGTTCCGATGCTCAGGTATCTGCCTGCCTGCCCACCTGTTCACCTCCATACCTGCCCGCCTGTTCACCTCCCACCTGCCCACCTGTCCACCTCCATACCTGCCCACCTGCCCACCTACCCGCCTGCCCACCTGTTCACCTTCCCGCCTGCACGCCGGCCTGCCTGCCTACCTTTCTGCTTGTCTGTCTTCAGCCTGCTCAGGGACCCCGTGATGTTACCTGGATGGCTCTCACAAAGGTGTCTTTCATTACTGTGAACCCAGGCTGGAGGGTGTGGGCCCACAATTTTAGGCTTGATCTGAATGGTAGTTCAATCTCACTTCATTTTATTGAGGCCTAGGGAAGAAGCAAGGCTTGTCAAAGGTTCCAGAGGGAGGACTCGGGTCCCTCCACTTCCAGCCAGTTCTCTTTTATGCCTCTGTTGTTAAGCCTTTTAAGATACTCAGGAGGCCTGGAAACCCTCCTCAGTGAGATAGGAGCCTCCTCCAGGCTTTGGAACACAGAAACAGCCTCAGCAATTGTAGTCCCCATGGCATCTGGCCGGGGACAGTGCAGGGCAGTTTCTGAGCCTAGATCCTGGTCAAGGATCTGATGTCATCTGTAAAGTTAGCACAGTCCCCGCCATGTGCTATTGCAAGTGAGAGGTCGATGGTTTTGGTGCTCCTTGCAAGAGGTTTAATTGAATGGGGTGCCCTCAGCGTCAGCCTGGGCAAGGAACACGCGTGCTCTGTAGCTCACTCTTCTGCACACAGGGACTGGGCAGATGGGCTCCTCGGCCCTGTCTGGGGTGCCTTCTGCTGAGCAATGGGGCTGGTGCCTGGGCTGCTCCTGCAGGTCCTGGCTGATTCCTGCATTGTGGTATTTCTGCCTCTCTCCCCAGCCAAAGAGCAGTACTTCATTCCAGGTAGGAGTGTGGGGGAGACCAAGGCCAGCCTGGTGGGGATAGTGGGAGTGGGTGAGCAGGCTGGGGGCATTGGTTGGCCCAGACTGCTGGGAGCCTATCCCAGGTCCCTCAGCCTCTGCCCCCACCCTCTCATGGCAGGCACGGAGGATTACCAGCTGAACAGCGAGTGCAACAGCGACGTGGTCTGTCCACACAAGTGCCGCTGTGAGGCTAGCATGGTGGAGTGCTCCAGCCTGAAGCTCACCAAGATTCCCGAGCGCGTTCCCCAGTCCACGGCCGAACTGTGAGGATCCCCAGCAACCCCCTCCAGCCCTCCCTGTCCCTAGCTGCCACTAACTCTCCTTGGCCTACTCCCGGATTTTCTTGGTCCAGTCCCAGACGGGGGCTGGACCACTGGAGCCTCTGGCTCAGGACATGCCACCCGCTGGCTTAGGCAGGGAGAAGCCCCCACCCCTGCTGCCCTTTGCTTCATTCACAGCCCTCCTCACCCCTCAAACGCAGATGCCAGCCTTTGGCACTCAGGGCAGGTCACCAGCCTGAATCAAGGATGGCTTTTCTCAACGATGCATTTCTCTTCTTCTGGGGGATATGATTCCAAAATCCTTTGTTATTTTTATTCCTCTATCTAAAAACATGAATTTGTGTACACATATGTCTATGTGCATAGATGCCTGCAAGCATCTGTCATTTACGTCTGTAAATTTTTCATGGCATTTTTAATGTTAAAAATATCCTCATTCATATCCTCCCCAGTACTAGGCCCAGCCTTCCTTTGAAATAGGATCAGTTGGCTTTGCCAGAGAAATTCTTCCAGGAGTCTTCTGTGTTTGAGTCCCAAATATTCTCAGTTTGGAAGGGATTTGAAATGTACATCATTTGTGGATGTGTAAGTTCATTCTTGCCTCTTACAGGCGATTGAATAACAATGAGATTTCCATCCTGGAGGCCACTGGGATGTTTAAAAAACTTACACATCTGAAGAAAATGTGAGTTCCCTGCTGGCAGGAAGGTGTCTGTCGGGATGCTGGCCTGGGATGGAGAAGGGAAATGCCGGGGTGGGGGCAGCCCCACTGGGGGGCCAAGGGCTCTGTGCATGGGAGTGTAGCCTGCAGGAAAGGAGGAGCGTGAGCTCCTGGGTACAGGCCATATGTAATCCTCCCCACCGCCTCTTCTCCCAGCAACCTGAGCAACAACAAGGTGTCAGAAATTGAAGATGGGGCCTTCGAGGGTGCAGCCTCTGTGAGTGAGCTGCACCTGACTGCCAACCAGCTGGAGTCCATCCGGAGCAGCATGTTCCGGGGTCTGGATGGCCTGAGGACCCTGTGAGTGTGCAGGGCTGGCGAGCAGGGTGGGCCAGCTGCAGGAGGTAGGCAAAGCCAAGGGAAAGGAAGAGAGATAGGCTGAAGGGGCCCCTCCCCCGGCACCAGCTCGCAGGAGGCGGGGAAGAACTGAGGATCCTGACTGTGTTGGGAAAGGCCATCAAGTGTTGGTGACTCTATGGTGGGGCCTGTTCTCTTGTATCCTGGGGCATGGGGCCGATGCCCGGTTGGCATCAAGGGATAGAGACACATGGGCCCTCCTAGGGGTCCCTTCCCATTGCCCTCTGGCCAGGCTGTAAGAGCACAGCATGAGTTCAGGAGTGGCTGGCACTACTGCAGGCAGGAGGGGCTGGATGACCTTGCCGAGGTGACTCAGTGGGTGTAGATGGAGGAGCAGGGGTGTTGCGTTGTCCCTGAGATGCTGGGATCCCATAACCCAGAGCCCAGCCTGAGCTGAGCAGACCCCTGGAGCTCAGTGGGATCCTGGTCATCCGCTCCTCCATGAATGATGCAGGACATCCCCTCCATCTGCCCAGGCAGTGCTGGCTCTTCAGATGATCCTGCGGGTGTGCAGCGTGTCCCATAGGCAGGGCAGTCCATCGGACCTCCCACAGCGATGGAACTGTGCAGTGTCTATGCTGTCAAGTCCTGTCACCTCATGTGGCTGTGGAGCAGTTGAAATGTGGCTAGTGCTACTGAGGCACTGAATTTTGAATTTCATTTTATTTTAATACATTTAAATCTGAATAGCTACATGTGGCTAGTGGCTACTATATTGGACGCACTAGAATATAGTACACAGCTCTAGAAGCCACTTGGCTGGGTGCAAGTCCCAAATCTGCAGCGGATACAGATTTGTCTCTGAATATGTATCATGGAATTTATAGAAGGTAAATGAATGTGTGACGGGACTCCCTGTGGATTTTTGTTGCTTTATTTTACAAAAAGCGAATTTTATTATGCATTGTGTTTTGCAGCTTGCTGTTTTCACCTGTGAATATAGAATTGCCGTCTTTCCAGGCTGTTCCCATAGGGCTGCCTCATTTTTCTTTATGCTTACCTAGTATTCCTTGAATGAGGGTGTGGAGGCTGTCCAGCCCTCCCTCACTCACTCGCTCCCTCTCTCTCTTTCTCTCTCTCTCTCTCTCTTGCGCTCTCTCTATTTCTCTCTTTCTTTCATCTTGCTCTGTCTCCCAGGCTGGAGTGCAGTGGTGTGATCTCGGCTCACTGCTACCTCTACCTCCTGGGTCAAGCCTTCTTCTGCCTCAGCCTCCTGAGTAGCTGGGATTACAGGCACCCACCACCATGCCCAGCCAATTTTTGTATTTTTAGTAGAGACAAGGTTTCACCATGTTGGCCAGGCTGGTCTTGAACTCCTGACCTCATGATTCATCCGCCTCAGCCTCCCAACGTCTGGGATTACAGGCGTGAACCATCGGGTACGGTCAGTTGCATTCTTTCAAAGGAAGATTTGGATAGGGACAGGAGAAGAGAAGGGCCCATACCCCGTCACGATCCAGAAATGACCATTGTTAATTGTTGGTATAAACAACTGTCATTCCAGTCTTTTACATATCTCTAAACCTGCATACACATACATGTACACACATACATGCATGCATGCATGCATACAGAAATATTCTAATGGAATAGAACATTTTATTTAGTAAAGTGCTTTTTCCTTAAACTTAATAGGAGCACTATTAACATATTAAAATTTTTTTCCATTTCACATTTAATTCCTAATACAAAAAAAAATGTTCTGCATCAATTTGAATGACTATGTATTATATAATTATTGGCAACATAGGCTGTTTCTAAATTTTTTTTTATTATAAGAAGTGTTGTATCGATACCTGCCTTAGGGGGTTCAGGCTGCTATAACAAAATGCCATAGACTGGAGGTTTATAGACAACAGAAGTTCTGGAGTCTGGAAATCTTAGACCAGCATGCCCGCATGGACAGGCTCTGGTAAGGGCCCTCTTGTGGGTTGCACACTTCTGACTTCTCATGATGTCCTCACATGGTCGAAAGAAGGCAAGAGAGCTCTCTGGGATCTCCTTGGTAAGGGCGCTAACTCCGTTCATGAGGGCTCCACCCTTATGACCTCATCACCTCCCAAAGACCCCCCCGCCCCGCATCCTAATCCCAACACACTGGGGATTAGGACTTCAACACAGGAATTAGAGGGGAACACATTCAGCCTGTAACAATATCTTTATTGTGAAGTTCATGTATAATGCATGATTAAACTCTTGTCAGGAATTCCTAAAGATGGAGTAGACAGGTGAAAACATAGTGTCTTTTTAGGGATTTTGATACATCTTACCAAGTCCACTTCCAGGGAGGTACGAAGGCATCTCCTGCTGGTGTGTGGAAAGCCCGGTTACTCACACTCTCACAGGTCCTGGATTCATTGTGATAATTACCATTCTTATTATCATTTCTTTCAATCTTTTTCTATTTGGCAGGCAAAAAAAATCAACATTGCTTAAATG
Organism: Plecturocebus donacophilus; assembly: GCA_004027715.1. Classification (NCBI taxonomy): domain Eukaryota; kingdom Metazoa; phylum Chordata; class Mammalia; order Primates; family Pitheciidae; genus Plecturocebus; species Plecturocebus donacophilus. Next base: position 22,942 of record PVKP010030735.1, read on the forward strand.
TCTTTGATTAGTAGTAACATTAAACACTTTTATGAATGTTGATAAACCATTTTAATTTCTTTTGTGAGTTGGCTATTCTGTGTTGGCTTGGTTTTTGTTTTTACTTTTGATTGAGGAGTGAAATTGAGCTGGTTTTGTTGTTACTGTTGTGTAGGGAGACAGGGTCTTGTTCTGTCACCCTGGCAGCCGGGGTGCAGTAGTGCCATCTTAGCTCACTGTAACCTTGAACTCCTGGGCTCAAGAGATCCTCCCACCTTAGCCTCCCAAGCAGCTGGGACAGCAAGCGCACTCCACCACGCCTCGCTAATTTTTAATTTTTTTGGTAGAGACAAGGTCTCACTGTATTGCCCAGGCTGGTCTCATACTCCTGGTTTCAAGTAATCCTTGGCCTCCCAAAGTGCTGGTTTTTACAGGCATGAGCCACTGCATCAGGTTTGAGCTGGGTTTTTGAAGATGAACAGCAGCTTTTCCAGATATAGATGAGGAAAAAGAGTATTCTAGAAAGCTGTCACAGCGGAGCAGCAGGCTGAGGGCTGGTCCATCTCTTGGGAGGCAGGCAGGTGCCAGGGCTGAGATGGTCTGGGTCCTGGTGGACATGGTCTCAGGTCACAGGAAGGAGTTCGAACATGACACTGTGGGCAGTTTGGAGGCTGTGAGTGGGCTTTAAGCTGGAGAGTGACATGGTGGATTCGGTTTTAGGAAGTCTCCTGGGCATTGATGTGGAGTGTGGCCTAAAGACGGGCAGGAACTCTGGGCACCCAGGGCATGCGACGAGACCAGCATGGGGGCCAGGACAGTGGCAGTGAGAGAGGGAGACAGAGCCTCGAGGCTTCTCAGAGGTAGGGACAGTCTGAGTGAGCACAGGTGTGAAGAACTTGCCTCACCTGGCTAGGGCCTGGCTGGCACGTGTTCCTGGCTCTGTGGCTCGGTGCCTATGGAGGAGAACTGAGCGCGCCACGGTGGCCGAAGCTGCATGGTCCAGCAAAGGCCTCCTCCTCCCTCCCCACTCCTCCTCCCCAGAATGCTGCGGAGCAACCGCATCAGCTGCATCCACAACGACAGCTTCACGGGCCTGCGCAACGTCCGGCTGCTCTCGCTCTACGACAACCAGATCACCACCGTGTCCCCGGGGGCCTTTGACACCCTCCAGTCCCTCTCCACGCTGTGAGTCCGGCCTCCAGGACAGGAGGGCAGGGGCTCTGGAAGCAGCGGTCCCAAGGGCGTGGTCCTCTTGGGCAGCCACTTTGAAAGAGCTCAGCACAGGGATGCTGGGTCTTCGTGGTTTGCTGAAACGTGGGTTCCACATTTTGAGGTCTCCCTCTGGTCCTGAGAGCCGGTCCTCTTGGTGATGGGTGGTGGTCTGGGACAGAGTGCCATGTGGCCAGTGTGTGGCACATCCTGCTGTGGTGGACAGGCCGTCCTGCCGTGGTGGACAGGAGGGGTTTGCTGGCACCGCTGAGGGACAGGGTGTCTCCATGGCCACCTGGCTTGCCTCTTCCAGGAACCTCCTGGCCAACCCTTTCAACTGCAACTGCCAGCTGGCCTGGCTGGGAGACTGGCTGCGGAAGCGCAAGATCGTGACGGGGAACCCTCGCTGCCAGAACCCTGACTTCTTGCGGCAGATTCCCCTGCAGGACGTGGCCTTCCCTGACTTCAGGTGTGAGGAAGGTAACTCGCGCCCTGCCCCCCGCCACTGGCAAGGGAGAGGGTGCCCTAGGTCCAACCAGCGGGGGGGCAGGTTAGGAGGATGGGGGTGGGCAGGCAGCACCCCCGGCATGCCCCTGAGAGGAGCGGTTCGATGGAGAGGGAGGCCCTGTGTTCAGGAGAGGCGAGGATTCACCCCTGCCTGGTGGTGTCTTTGTGTGGTTATAAGAGCAATAAAGTTCCTATCATTATGGATAAAAGAAGGAAATAAACTTTACCTATTATCCCATTGCTCAGAGAAAACAGTTCACATTTTAGTGTAGTTTTCTTTCTTTCTTTTTTTTTTTGAGACAGAATTTCACTCTTGTTGCCCAGGCTGGAGTGCAATGGCGCAATCTCAGCTCACGGCAACCTCCACCTCCCGGCTTCAAGTGATTCTCCTGCCTCAGCCTCCTGAGTAGCTGGGACTACAGGCATTGGCCACCAAGTCCAGCTAGTTTTTGTATTTTTCAGAGATGGGGTTTCTCCATGTTGGTCAGGCTGGTCTTTAGCTCCTGACCTCAGGTGATCTGCCCACCTCGGCCTCCCAAAGTGCTGGGGTTACAAGTGTGAGCACCATGCCTGGCCCAGTGCAGTTTCTGTAAGTTTGGTTAACTCAGACATGCCTTTTGGCTGTCCCTACGTGCTCTAGACTCATGGGGTCACCTTATCTTAATACGCAATGGAACCCTTTGAGTCCCCTCCCCCATATATAGGAAGCCCTGGTCACTTTTTGCTCCAATGCCCTGTTTCCTGTGACTTCTCAGGGGAGCCCCGTCCCTCATTTCTTCCCCACAGCACCAAACACCCAAGGTCACTGCTGGAAGCAGATCTTTCTCAGCGCAGCCATCCTGTCCTTAGCGTCTCCAGCATCCTGCCTCGGGGAATTTCTCGCTGGCTGACCTCAGCTTCCAACCCCCTTCTTTGCTTCTAGGTGCTGAGGTGCCTCCCTTCTCCCTGGTCTCTCCCTTCCTCGCCCTCCACCTGCCGCAGCTCCCTGTCACCGCTGGCCTGGCCCAGCCATGTGGCAGTGGGGAGCTTTGATTTTCACCCCAAGAAACACCATCAGGGTATTTTTCTAAACAAAATTAATGAATTCCCTAAGAACACTTTTGCTTCCAACTTCTAAAATTTAAAAAAGACTATACTATTCACATATATATTTTATTAATTTATATAATAATAGCTTGCAAGTCTTTTTAAAAATTTCTGATTTGTTTAAAACCTAACTGTATATTTTGGGGCATTTTCTCATGCCATTAACTATCCTTTGGAAGTATTTTTTTTTTCCAAGAAACCGTTTCTTTTTATTCTTCTTATTACAAAAGAAGTGCATCTTTATTCCTTAAAAACAGTAACAACCACGGACAACCAGAAGGAGGATTTAAAAAAGTTATTGACAGGCTGGCCTATAATCCCAGCATTTTGGGAGGCTGAGGCAGGTGGATCTCTTGATGTTCAAGACCAGCTTGACCAACATGGTGAAACCCCCTCTCTACTAAACATACAAAAATTAGCCAGGCACGGTGGTGCATGCCTGTAGTCCCAGCTTTCTGGGAGGCTGAGGCAGGAGAATTGTTAGAATCCAGGAGGTGGAGGTCGCAGTGAGCCAAGATTGTGCCATTGCACTCCAGCCTGGGCAACAGAGCGAGACTCTGTCTCAAAAAAAAGAAGAAATTACTGATGTGCTCACCACCCCGCAGCCCCTATGCCCCAACCCTGGATGACTCCTGTCAGCATTCACTGTGTGGTTTTCTAGACCTTTGCTGTTGCTCATGTGCACAAGTGTGGCACACAGAGGGTCTTGCAGGGCCATCTGTGAAAACCTTTCAGCAGGATGGATGCTGTCTGGAAGGCACCACAATTGATGTAAGCAGCCCCCTGCTCCTGGGAGTTGACAACCTCCCAGTCCTGCTCCAGTGTATCGTGCTGCCAGGAGCACCTCGTAGACGCTCCCTACATACATTTTCCACTCCCCCTTAGAACAGCTCCCTAGAGGTGAGAGGATTTGAACGAATAGTTTTGAGATGTTGCTGCTGAGAGCTGGTGGTCAATGGAGCAGGTTCCAGAGGCAGCCTGCTTGGTTGGATTCCAGTCCTGGTGCCACCTCTTCCAGGCTGGGGCAAGGTTCTGAACACTCTGCCCCTGGTTTCCTTGCTGCTCCGATGGGCTAACGGTAATACATTCACTAGAGAGCTGTTCTGAGGATGCAGTGGGTTCACTCTTGTCACTCAGGCCCTGCACACAGGCAGCCTGTGTAACTGATGGTCACTGTGTCCTCAGGATCTCTGAACGTGTGATATTATCATCCCTCTGACACCCAATCAGCAGGAAGGAAGGCACACATTTATTAAATAGATGAATGAATCAATGAAGGGATGGTGTGGTAGCGAGAGCTCAGATTTTGCTTCAGCCAGACCTGGGCTCAGACTCTGCATTGCCTTGGGCCAACTTTATGAATCGAGCAAGTTGCCTAACCTCTCCAGATCTCAGTGAAATGGAAATCCATCCACTTGCTCATTCATTCACTCAACTCCTCTGTTGCGAGGCTGCTGCGTGCCAGGTGCTGGGCTCTATCAGTGAACAAAGAGGAGAAAAGAGGCCCAGGTCTCTGTCCTCCATGTGCCTGCATTCTAGGGGCGACGCCGCACCCTTGCCTGCGCTGTTAAGGAGATGATGTCAATCCAGTGCCTGGGAGTAGCAGGCACTCCAGGACAGGATGGTGTGGGACCATCCTCCAGCTCTGCTTTGACCAGGTCCACTTTGAGTTTGAGCAGAAAGAGATCAACTCAGGACCTATTTTAACCTCAAAACTGCTCTGCGGGGCTTCGTCCCTGGTGGTGGTGGTGCCTGGCGGGGAGGTGTGGTGCAGAGACTTACTGGTGGCTGAGGTACTGTCAGAAGGGTCTTCTGTTCTGAGAGGCCCCAGAGTGTGGCCCTGACTGTAGAAGGCCCTGTGGTGGCTCGGCCCCCTCCCTGACCGGGGCTCTGTGCCTTCTTCCCCAGGCCAGGAGGAGGGGGGCTGCCTGCCCC
>PVKP010030736.1:0-27667 GCA_004027715.1 Plecturocebus donacophilus
AAAAAAAAAAAAAAAAAGGATTAGGGGCTGGGTGTGGTGGCTCACACCTGTAATCCCAGCACTTTGGGAGGCTGAGGCAGTCAGATCACGAGGTCAGGAGTTCGAGACCAGCCTGGCCAATATGGTGAAACCCCCGTCTCTACTAAAAATACAAAAAATTAGTTGGGTTTGGTGGCATGTGCCACCAGCCACTCAGGAGGCTGAGGCAGGAGAATCACTTGAACCTTGGAGTCGGAAGCTGCAGTGATCCGAGATCACACCACTGCACTCCAGCCTGGCGACAGAGCGAGACTCTGTCTAAAAAAAAAAAATTGAGGACAGGGGAGACAGGGTTTCCCTCTAGCACCCAGGCTGGAGTGCATAGTATGTTCTTGGCTCACTGCAGCCTCCATCTCCCATGCTCAAGTGATCCTCCCACCTGAGCCTCCCGAGTAGCTGGGACTATAGACGCATGCCACCACACCCAGCTAATTTTTGTATTTTCTGTAGAGACAGGGTCTTGATGTGTTGCTCAGGCTGGTCTCTAACTCCTGAGTTCAAGCGATTCCCCTGCCTCAGCCTCCCAAAGTGCAGGGATTACAGGTGTGAGCCACCACACCTAACCCTTACAAAAATTGTTTTGTTTTGTTTTTGAGACACAGTCTCACTCTGTTGCCCAGGCTGGAGAGCAGGGTGCGATCTTAACTCACTGCAACCTTCACCTCCCAGGTTCAAGCAATTCTTCTGCCTCAGCCTCCTGAGTAGCCGGGATTACAGGCGCCTGCCACCATGCCCAGCTAATTTTTTATATTTTAGTATTGACGGGGTTTTACCATATTGGCCAGCCTGGTCTCAAACTCCTGACGTCAGGTGATCCGTCCACCTCGGCCTCCCAAAGTGTTGGGATTACAGGTGTCAGCCACCGTGCCTGGCCAACATTATTTTTTTAAACACACAAAAAAGCAAATAAAGTTCTGGTGGACAGTGCTGCTCTGGGCTTTCGTGAAAATGCCCCAGTGGGAGCTCCCCAGCCACAGTGGGTGTCTGGAGACACATGCCCACATCTAGGGGATCAGGAAAGGAGAGGAGTCAGCTGATCCAACAGAAACAAACATAGACACTTGGCGAGCTTATGCACAGCACTCTTCTGTGTGCTGTAGGCATCACTCACAGCGACCCCTCGGCATGATCTGGTGAAACCTGGGTTAGGATTGGGTTCCTAATCAGTTAGAAGGACCCCCAGAGCCCATGCCTCTGGGCGGTCTGCCAGGCCCATGGTCAGGGTCAAGCATGCCCCCCCCCCACCTCCGCAGAAATGTCTACAAGGACCTGCGGCAGATCGAGCTGGCCTGTGACTCCCAGGAGGACGTCGACAGCTGGAAGGCCTCCTTCCTCCGAGCTGGCGTCTACCCTGAGAAGGACCAGGTGAGGAACTGCCCTGCGCAGCTGGCATACCTCAGGCCTGGCAGCCCCTACCCAGGAGAGGAAGCCGGGCTGGCTTTCCCCAAGACAGATCATTTCCAGGCCACATTAGCCAGGAGCCTCTGAAGTCATGTAGCAGATGCCCACTTGAACAAGCAAAGGAGAAATTGGGGCACTTTGTCATCAGGGCCCAGAAAGTTCTCTCGCTGAAGCCAATGACCGGGGCACACAGGGGATGGGCTTCCACCTACTTTGTTCTCCTCTCTTTTCCCCTTCCATCTGTGAGGTAGAGTGAACATGGGCACAGTGGGTGCCTGTAATCCCAGCACGTTGGGAGGCCGAGGCGAGCAGATCACATGAGCTCAGGAGTTTGAGATCACCCTGACCAACATGGTGAAACCCCAACTCTACTAAAACTACAAAAATTAGCCAGGCATGGTGGTGCATGCCTGTAATCCTAGTTACTCGGGAGGCTGAGACAGGAGAATCACTTGAACCCAGGAGGTGAGGTTGCAGTGAGCTGAGATAATGCCATTGCACTCCAACCTGGGCGACAGAGCAGGCCTTCATCTCGAAAATAAAATAAAATAAAATGTCCCAAGGTCGGGCACGGTGTCTTACGCCTGTAACCCCAGCACTGTGGGAGACTGACACGGGCAGATCGTTTGAGCCCAGGAGTTCAAGAATGGCCTGGGCAATGTTGCAAAACCCTGTCTCTCCGAAAAATACAAAGCATACCCAGGCATGGCGGTGCACCTCTGTAATCCCAGCTACTCCAGGGGGCTAAGGTGTGAGGATCACTTGAGCGCCCTCAGGAGGTTGAGGCTGCAGTGAGCTGTGTTTGTGCCACTGCACTGCAGCCTGAGTGACATGGAAAGACTGTATCAAAAACCAGACAACAACAACAAAAAACCATGTTCCAATGCCCAGGTGAGGGGATTCACCCCAGCATCAGCCAGGATCATCCCATTGTTTGGGCAGCTCTGGCCTGGGGCAAGCAAGCCTACCTGGTACCAGTAGGGCTGTCAGGGGCCAGCCTGAGGTCAGTTATTGGTGAGGCAGTAGGGCAGGTGGTTACCAGAGAACCAGGACTCGCCCCAGGCCAAGCTCACCCCTAAGCACCTCACCTCCCGCTTGCAGGCAGAAAACGAGGATGGGGCCCAGGAGAACACCTTCTCCATGGACCCGCAACTGGAGCGGCAGGTGGAGACCATTCGCAACCTGGTGGACTCATACGTGGCTATCATCAACAAGTCCATCCGTGACCTCATGCCAAAGACCATCATGCACCTCATGATCAACAATGTGAGTGGAGCACTGAAAATGAGACGGAGGCGGCCAGGCGCGGGGGCTCACACTTAATCCCAGCACTTTGGGAGGCCAAGGCGGGTGGATCACTTGAGGTCAGTTCGAGACCAGCCTGGCCAGCATGACAAAACCCCTTCTGTACTAAAAATACAAAAATTAGGCATGGTGGCACATGCCTGTAATCTCAGCTACTTGGGAAGCTGAGACAGGAGAATCACTTGAACCCAGGAGGTGGAGGTTGCCGTGAGCTGAAATTGTGCCATTGCATTCCAGCCTAGGCAACAGAGTGAGACTCCATCTCAAAAAAAAAAATGAGAAGGAGGTTAGGCATCCTGTCTCATACCTGTTTGTAGCACTTTGGGAGGCTAAGGTGGGAGGATCACTTGAGCCCAGGAGGTTGAGGCTGCAGTGAGCTGTGGTCATGCCACCGCACTCCAGCCCAAGCAACAGAGCAAGACCTTGTCTCCAACAACAGCCACAACAACAAATTAGAACAAGTCACCACCCTTTAAACACCAGAATCTGCATGGCCAATCTCTTTGGGAAACCCTAGGGCTTCCAAGCCATATTGGGTCCCTGGTCCCATTGAGTCCACTAACTGGAACAAACACTGCAGATGTGCACCTTCTCTCAGTTACTTTATGCCGGCCTCAGAATAACTGCATGAGGGAGAGATGCTATCTTCTCCGTGGTGGTGGGCACCTGTAATCCAGCTACTCAGGAAGCTAAGGCAGGACAGTCGCTCGAACCTGGGAGGCAGAGGTTGCAGTGAGCCGAGATCATGCCATTGCTCTCCAGGCTGGGCAACAGAGTGACACTCCATCTCAAAAAAAAAAAAAAAAAAAAATGAGAAGGAGGCCAGGCACCCTGGCTCTCACCAGTTTGTAGTCCTGGCACTTTGGGAGGCTGAGGCAGAAGGATCACTTGAGCCCAGGAGGTTGAGGCTGCGGTGAGCTATGGTCGTGCCACTGCACTCCATTTCACAGACAGAAAACTGGAGGCCAGAGAGAGAAAGTAACCTGCCCCAGGTCCCTTAGGAGAGTAGGAAGTGGGATTCAAACCCACGTTCACTCTGGTTGCAACCATGCCTTCAGGTCGTGTTGGGCAGCTGCTGTGTCCTGATGGGCTGGGTCGCAGCCTGTCTTCCTCATGGGCGTCACCTGCCTGGCCCCAGGTTCCCTGGAGACTCTCAGGGCTCTGAGGTCCTCTTCTGTGAAATGTAGCTATGCTGATACGATCTCCAGCTCAGGCTGCTGGAGGGTTCAGGGCATTTGTGGGTCAGGCCTTTGGCATGGCACTAGCCACTCAAAAAGCTTTATAAACCAGCTTTGGGGCTGGAGCAGTGGCTCATGCCTGTAATCTCAGCACTTTGGGAGGCCAAGGCGGGGTGCATCACCTGAGGTTGGGAGTTCGAGCCCAGCCTGGCCAACATGGTAAAACCCTGTCTTTACTAAAAATACAAAAATTAGTTGGGAGTGGTGGCGCACACCTGTAGTCCCAGCTACTTGGGAGGTTGAGGCACAAGAATTGCTTGAACCCAGGAGATGCAGGTTGCAGTGAGCTGAGATTGCACTGCAGCCTGGGCGATAAAGTGAGACTGTCACAAAAACATAAACAAATAAAAATATAACAGGATTATTCTGCCAAGGTTAAGGCAATAAATGAGAAGCTAAGACAGGAGAAAAGATATCAATAGAAGAGACAAGATACTAGGAATAAGTTGAGTAAGAATCTGGTAAACAGCCTGGGCCACATGGTAAAACCCCATCGCTACAAAAATTTAAAAAATTAGCCATATGTGGTGTGTGCCTGTGGTCCCAGCTGCTCGGGAGGCTGAGGTTGCAGTGAGCCAAGATTGAGCCACCATACTCCAGCCTGGGCGGCACAGCAAGATTTCTCAAAGAAGTCTGGGGGTGGCCCCGCCGTATGGGAGATGTATTTCCAGCAGTCACTATGGTTTCTGGGTTGGGGTGGTGCAGAAGCCTGAGCCTTCCCAACCCCTGCCCGCAGACAAAGGCCTTCATCCACCACGAGCTGCTGGCCTACCTGTACTCCTCGGCAGACCAGAGCAGCCTCATGGAGGAGTCAGCCGACCAGGCGCAGCGGCGGGACGACATGCTGCGCATGTACCACGCCCTCAAGGAGGCGCTCAACATCATCGGGGACATCAGCACCAGCACCGTGTCCACGCCCGTGCCCCCGCCCGTCGACGACACCTGGCTCCAGAGCACCAGCAGCCACAGGTCCGGGAGACTGGTTCTCCTACCCACACGCGTGCAGCCTGCGGGTTCCTGCCCTCTCCACATGTCCTGCAGGGTCCTGACAGGAAACGGGACACAGCCCAAGGGTGGGCAGGAGAAGGGGCGGCCCCCAGGCTGGGCACAGTGGGAGCTGGTACCCTGCTGAGGCCTGAGGAGGGAGAGAGGGGGAACAGGGGCCGGCCAGCCTTGGAGCTCTAGGGCTGGAAGCCATGAATAAATACACCCCGTCTGCCCTCTGCTGGTGCCTTCCATCGGCACTGCCCAAATGGAAGCCAGTGTAAGAGGCTCGAGGGCAGCAGCCACAGAACAGAGATGAGCCTCCTGGAGCACAGAGAAGGGCAGGTGGGAGGCTCTGGTGGGGCAGATGGAAGGCGTGGCCACAGCTGCCCCGCCCCCAGTGTAGGCAGGCCCTTGAGGCAGTCGCAGGGAACCTCAGGGGGCCGCCCTTGGGGAGCCATGGTGTACCCTAGGGGGAGTACATTGCACTTCGGCCTGCAGGCGGCAGGTGCTGGGGCCCAGGAGGGAACCTGGGTGTCTGGGCAGGGCTTGTGTGTTCCACGGCCCCTGAAGGCATTAAGGCTTGATCTGGAGGACTCTCTTAAGTTTCTGGCTGTGAGGGTGGATCCCAAGGCCCGAGACCTGAGGGGGCCCTGTGAGTGGGAAGTGCCTGGCCACGTAGGGGCCGTGGGGATGAGGTCAGAGGGCAACAGAAGCCCTTGGGGGCCACGGGCAAGGGAAGGTGGGTCTGGCGCTCAGGTTGGGGTGGGAGGATCCCACTGCGCCTGCGCTGTCCCCCCAGCCTGCGCCCGCCTTGGGCTCTGGCAGCCACAGTTGGCATGGCTGGGACTCCCACTCCACCTGTAGCTCACACCCTCTCCTTCCTCACAGCCCCACTCCACAGCGCCGACCCGTGTCCAGCGTGCACCCTCCAGGCCGGCCCCCAGCGGTGAGGGGTCCTACTCCAGGGCCCCCCATGATTCCTGTGCCCGTGGGGACAGCAACCTCCTCCTTACCACCCCCAATCCCGTACCGGCCTGGACCCCAGAGCGTGTTTGCCAACAATGACCTCTTCCCGGCCCCACCTCAGATCCCATCGCGGCCAGTTCGGATCCCCCCAGGGATCCCCCCAGGAGTGCCCAGGTAAGGCCAACCCCCTGCCCCCCACCCCAACACGTGCACCCTGGGGTCTCTCCCCCAGTCTCACTGCCTCCCAGTGAGCTCTCCCCACATGCCCAGCTGCTGGAATGGAGGAATTGTCCTCATCCCCGTTTGGCTGGCCGGGAGACAGGCCCACAGAGGCCAGGCGGCTTGTTCAGTGCCACACAGAAGGGGAGCCCAGTGATTCCAGGGCTCCCGGCTTGCCTCTGCCCACTGGGGTGCACTACCAGGCAGCTGGGGGTCCCTCACGCTGGGCACCTTCTCTCCTGCCTGCCTCTGCCTGCCTCACCCTGCCCTGTGGGCTGGGCCGTATCCTCTCTACTGCTCCAGTGGGGAAGCTGAGGCCCAGGGAGGGCAGGAAACTCACCAACAGTCAAACAGCAGGCAACTCGATGCCTGGGTTCAGCAAACTCCTCCCCAGCACCCTGGTGGCTTGCGGAGCCGTCAGCCTGGGAAGCACCCTGGGGTGGTGTGTGGGTGGGGGCTGGGGCCTCGACCAGGCCTGCCTCTGGCTCATGGCCTCACTTCCATCTCCCCCTCCCCACCTGTCTTTATTCTCTTTGCAGCAGAAGACCCCCTGCTGCGCCCAGCCGGCCCACCATTATCCGCCCAGCCGAGCCATCCCTGCTCGACTAGGCCTCAAGTGGGGGCATGCTCTTGGGGGGCCTTGCGCACCCACGGTGCAGGAGCTTCGGCAGTCTGGGGCCCTCCACCGCCCTTATGCCGGGACCAGGCTCCCAGTGGGCAGTCCCGGTCTCTTCCCTAACCCTGGCCCGGGTCCAGGGCCGGCCCCTGTGCCTGGCTGGACACCACACTGTGAGAAAGGGCCCTGGAGCTCCAGGCAGGGGGCGCTGGAGTGTTGCACTTTGGAGGATGGGGTCTCAGGGTGGCAGAGGGGGACCTGCACTCTCGACACCATCTTGAGTGAGGGGTCCAGCCTGGGGGACTCTGCCAGGGTCTTCTTGGGCTGGGAAAGCCCATGTAGGGCAGCGGCCTTCGAGAAGTGGGGGCACCAAGGGCACCTATGTCCCCAGGCCTTGCTGGGGCACAGGGGCACATCAGCTTCCCATCAGCAGGAGCTCCCCAGTGGTGAGCCTGGCCCCGTGGGCTCGGCAGGCCCGGCTGCCAGGCCTGAGTTGTACATAGTCCTTGGCCATATTAACCACACAGCCTGAGCCTGGCCCACCTCAGCTGCCAGAGGTGCCTTTGCCAGGCCTGGAGCCATTGGCCCGGGCCAGCCTCGCCCTACTCTTCTCTCCTCCTCCTCCTCCTCCTCCCAGGTCCCCCAGGGTTGCTGGGCTTGGGGCTATGTGGATGGTGGTGGCAGGGGGGACCTTGGGGGCCTCTCAGCTCCCGCCCATGCCACCCTGACGGGGTGGGCCCTGGGCGGCCTCTCTCTGAGCAGACCTCACCCACTCCTCGCTCGGTTTGACCACTGTAAGTGCCTGCACTCTGTATCCTATTAATAAACTAAAATAAAGGGAAGACGCTGCTGGTGGCTGCTGTGTGGGCCTCTTGTGTTGGTGTTCAGGCTGGGGATGTGGGCACCACCACCTCCATCAGGCCTCCCACAAGGACACCCAGGTCCCTACAATCATAAGCACCTCATACCTCACTCCCTGAGGGCTCTGCTTTCGGGGGTTACCTTTCGGAGGAAGCCACTTGATACACGAGAGAGCTTTCCCTTTCTTCAGCACATGAGGAGTGCGAGCAGATCCTCTCCACCCCACACACCCCCATGCGCACAGGCCTGGCTGCTGCCTGGTGGAGCGGGGACCCTAGCACTTCACCCTCTTCCTACCCTCGGTCCCTGCTTCTCACCGTCTCATAGGGAAGCCCAGGCCTCGTGGCCCAACCAGGGCTCAGTTAAACTTTGCTTTCTGATTTTTCTCTTGTGCCAGGCGACCACCTCCGTCGGCTCCCGCACGACCTTTCTTCTGAACTTCGTGGGAGGCCCCTCCCGCCTGTCTGGCTGCCCTCTCGGGGCCGGTCTGTCCCAGCTGGTGTCCCTGAGCCCCAGTCAGCAGGCTCTGTGCTTTTCTGACCATAATTTATTGACTCCGATGCCCAGGCCACACCACCCTTTGTTCCAGGAGGCTTCTGCCTAGATGTTGGCAGGGCCACCACTTATGCTTGTGTGGGGCCCCTGCAGGGAGAGGGGGCGGGGCAGGTGGTCCTGCAGGCCCCTTCCTGGTGTTCTGTTACCAGACCTCAACCTGCCTTAGAGGGCCCAGGTGTCCTTGTTAGGCCCTGCCCTGCAGCAGGCAATGCTCATACAAGATGGAAAGCTTAGATTAAGGCACATTTACAGTAGAGGGGCCAGGAAACCCGAGGCTCCCATTCCAACGCTGCAGTGCCCACCCTGCGAGATTTCCAGAAACGTCAGTGCAGTTGCTGAGCCGCCCCTTCTGCAAGCCAGAGGCGTTCCCTGCCCGCTGAGGACGGAAGGAGACTCACAGAGCCAGACCGCAGGCCCCGACTGCACACTCCTGCTTTGGCAGGAAACTAAAATTGAGGAGGGACCCCCAAGTCTCATGCGCATGTCCTGTTGCCCCTCCTTTGTCCCCTGTTCTTCCTTCTGTGGCAGGGGCTACGTGGGCACTGGGCGCTTGTCCTGGAAGAAGCGCTTGAGTGTGCAGACCTGCAGCACGGCCACCAGCAGCAGCACTGCCACGTTGACAGCCGACCAGAAGTTGACCCGCTCCAAGTTCCCCTCTTGCAGGTTGCGGTCACGTGCCTCGAAGGCCCTCAGCAGTGTCAGCATCTGGATGCTGCGTTCCAGCCGGGTCCGCATAGTCTCAATGGACTCCTGCAGGGCAGAGCAAGTGGAAGGGTCAGGCCTCCGCCCATTGGGGAGCAGACACCCAAAAAACCTGGGGATATGGAGGGAGGCTGTGTTAGCCCAGGGAGGTACAGCTGCAAACACAGACTTGTTCAGGCTAAATTCAAGTCCTCACTCTGCCACTCACTGGCTGTGTGACTGAGCAACTTAACCTCTCTGAGCCTGTTTCCTCTTCTATAAGCTTCCAAATTGCTGTGAAAATTTAATGCCTAAATAAATGTACAAGGACGAGCACGGTGGCTCATGCCTGTAATCCCAGCATTTTGGGTGGCTGAGGTGGGAGGATCACTTGAGCCCAGGAGTTTGAGACCAGCCTGGGCTACATAGCAAAACCCCATCTCTACAAAATATACAAAAAATTAGACAGGGGTGGTGGTGTGCAACTGTAATCCCAGCTACTCAGGAGGCTGAGGCAAGATTACACCTGTAATCAAAACACTAAGAGACCAAGACAGGAGGATCACTTAAACCCAAGAGTTCAAGACCACCCTGGGCAACATGGTGAAACCTCATCCCTACAGAAAACAAAAAATTATCCAGGCATGGTGGTGTGCATTTGCAGTCCCACTGAGGTGGCAAGATTGCTTGAGCCCAAGAGTTTGAGGCTGCCATGGGCTATAATCACACCACTGCATTCTACCCTGAGTGACAGAGCAAGACTCTGCCTCAATATGGCTCACATCTGTAATCCCAGAACTTTGAGAGGCTGAGGTGGGCAGATCCCCTGAGATCAAGAGTTCAACACCAGCTTGGCCAACATGGTGAAACCCTGTCTCTACTAAAAATACAAAACTTAGCTGGGCATGGTAGCACAGCTACTTAGGAGGCTGAGGCAGGAGAATCACTTGAACCTGAGAGGTAGAGGTTGCAGTGAGCTGAGATCGCACCACTGCAATCCAGCCTGGGTAACCAAGAGAGATCTGTCTGAAAGAAAATAAAATAAAACAATAGTTAATTAAAACAGTAATAAAGGTACAGAACATATTTGCTTGTGGTTAAGAGCACAGTTGATGAAACCAGTCTGGGTTCAGTACCAACTCTGCTAGTTGGTCTGTGTACCCTTGAGTTGCTCAGCCATCCTGTATCTCACTTTTTCCACCTGTACAATGGGTATAATTTGACCACAGGGTCTACTTCACAAGATGGTTATGGAGATTTACAGTATGAGTTATTTATGATATGAGTTCATTAAACCTTTAAACCAGGTTTACACCTAGAAATGAACTGCTGGGGTTTTTTTTGTTTGTTTTTTTTTTGAGACAGAGTTTCGTTCTTATTCCCCAGGCTGGAGTGCAATGGTGCGATTTTGGGTCACTGCAACCTCCGCCTCCTGGGTTCAAGTGATTCTCCTGCCTCAGGCTCCCAAGTAGCTGGGATTATAGGTGCCTGCCATCACACCTGGCTAATACTTTTTATTTTTAGCAGAGACGGCGTTTCACCATGTTGGCCAGGCTGGTTTCAAACTCCCGATTTCAGGTGATCCACTCGCCTTGGCCTCCCAAAGTGCTGGGATTACAGGTGTGAGCCACCATGCATGGCCTGAAATGAACTATTTTAATTGCTGCTACTGTTACTTTAGTTCGGTTGAGGGCACCAATACAGACGGGAGGGTGGGTCAGGCCAAGGAGGGGCACCCCAGCTGAATCCTAGAGATCTGGAAGGAGTGGCCCCAGCGCAGCCTGGACATACCTTGATGTCCTCCATTTTAACATCCAGCATCTCCTCGGGCTCCACAGCCTCTGCCCATCCTTCGACCTCCTCGTCATCCTGCAGGCTGTCAAAGATCAGTTCGAAGAACACCAGCTTCTCAGAGATGGTGCTGAAGGAGTTGTCAAAGCACAGCTTGTAGTCCCCAGCCTCCGTTGGCTCCACCCTGGGCAGACAGACAGACCCACAAACATGACCCAGGGTAGCCAGCCAGCCAACTCCGTGGGGCAGTCAGGGCGGTAACCTGAGGCCACCGGGGAGGGGCAGGGCTGTAACTGAACCTAGGCAGGCAGCCGGACTGAACTCACGTGTGTACCCCATCAGCCTTGCGGGACTCGCTGACCAACAGCACGCCCTGAGGGCTCTCCAGCGTGAAGTCCACGTCCAGCCCAGCACCTCCTATCACCTGGAGGACAGGTAAGAGCGGGTGAAGGGCTATCAGTAGGCCAAGGGCGCCTGCCAAAGAGGGCTATGGCTGAACCACACACTGACCCATACAGACCACCAAGGACTTACCTGAATGCCGGCACACCCACAACCGGTCCCGTCCCAACCTGTCCCAATGGTTGCGCCCCTGACCCTCATTGATATGACAGCTTGGGGTCCATACTTTGAGCTCAGCTGACCACGCACCTATCAAAAGTCCTTGAAGGACGTTTACCTGGCCACGCCCCCGGTTAGCTCCGCCTCCAAAAGACGATAGGCGTTGCCTTTTTCCTTAGTCTAACCCCCGAGAAAAGCTTGTCAGCAACGCCCCCTTCGTCGACCTATCAGAATTATCGCCACGCCCAGCAGCGAGAGTCCTGTCCTCGGAGGCTACCTATACTTCTCGTTGGCCCCGCCCCCTCTGGATGTATCACTCTAGCCCCACCTTCTTTATTACACCCTCCCCTTCCGCTCCCACACGCCATCCCCGCCCCATCTGTCCATCTCTTTCCAGCTCCGCCCCCGCGCTCCCACGCACGGACTCCTCCCTCTTCCCCTTAATGCGCGCCTCGCCTCGGCGGCTTGGCCACGCCCCCTCCCCCTGACTCCGCTGGCTGCCCAGCCCTCGACCCTCTACCTGGTACTCGGTCTCAAGGCTTGCGTTGGCCGGCGCAGACTGGTAGAAACACTGTTTTCTCCCCGCCGGCAACAGGAACGTGAACTCACCGTCCTGGATTGGCGGGGGTCCTGCCCCTGCCACCCCTACTGGTGGCATTAGTAGCCATAAGGCCAGGGCTAGGGCCGCGATGGCCGCCATCATCCGGGTCACCCTCTGGTCTGCAAAGGGGTCGCGGCTCCTTTAAGCGCTAGCCCTGCCCCCGTCCTACTCGGCGGAGCTCATTGGCTCGGCTTCCGTCGGCTGTCTGTAACCCCCGGTGCCAAAAGTGAAGGACCCCCAGAGAGGCAGGCTGCCCAAATGAGTGCCTGAGGCACCCGGAAACACTCAACTGTCTAGAAACATTTTTCTCAAACGGTTCGGCTCTCGTCTCGGCCGCTGGTGGAGGAAAATGACAAAAACAAGTGCCAGGATGGCGTATCTTTTGTAGGCAATAGCTAAGACAACTAAAGTTAGTGGCGGCAGGGTCCTCTTAGGCATCTCCCCGCGATTTTCTCAGAGTGCCCGCGTGTGACAACCTTTGGCTGGATCCGCGGGGTACAGTGGACCAAAAAATAGCGACTGGGCGTGGCCCTGTACGCGACCCGTAGGGCTCGCTTATAAAAAGGCTCAGCTGGGGCGGGGCGGAGATACCCGTGGCGTGGTGTCTTGCTTGGTCTGGGAGCGTGGCCGCAGTTTCGACGCCGTTTGCGCATGAGAAGCATCAGTGTATCAGTTTACTCCTAAGTTGGGAGTGCTGGAACGACCACCCTACAGGGCGGCTGTGAGCATTGAGATAAGGCTCGGTTCCTATTGATTGCTCAGCTTTCCTGGCTTATGGAGAGTGGAGGGGTGTGGCCACACTATGCACCCCAGCGGTCTCAAAACTCAAGGGGCAGCAGGTAAACAGAGTCATTACAGTAGCCGTGGGTCAGAAAAACGACAGCCCAGGTAGGAAGACGTGAGGAGAGTGTGGGAATGGGAGCCACTTTGCCTGGTTCAGCTCCCACCCTACCCATTATTTGAGCCTCAGTTTCCTTTTCTGCAAAGTGGGGATAATAGGCCTACCCCACTGGGCTGTCGTGGGATAAGTGAAATGTTTGTTGAGTGCTTCCTCAATGCGTGGCACATCGTAGGCCCTCAGTAAATAATAATCTGTTACTTGGTTCCCGCCGAAACATAAACAGTGTACATGGAAATGTTTAGTCTTCAAAGATAGACCCAGAAAAAGTTGGCAGGTGATGACAAACACTCCTCAAATACAGCTGGTTGTTGTCGACACTTTCCTACTTTTAGAAAATTTGGGGAAGTAGCAGCTCTTTGTAATACCGGTTTGGTATTCCTTTTCACTCCAAGTTTTTCTGTCATTTTCCTCGCTGCTTGGACATTTTGAAGTAATAGTGGAGAATGAGTGATTCCTTTTTTTAATTATTATTTTTATTTTTTCTACCTGCGCTATAAGCACTTTAAGGGTGATTCCTTTTTTAATGGATTTTTATTTTACTTAAAAAAAAAAAAATGGGGTTTCACCATATTGGTCAGGCTGGTCTCGAACTCCTGACCTCAGGTGATCCGCCCCCCTCAGCCTCCCAAAATGCTAGGATTACAAGGTGTGAGCCACCGCGCCCGGCTTTATTTTATTTTTTGAGACAGAATCTCGCTCTCTCACCCAGGCTGGAGTGCAGTGGTGTGATCTTGGCTCACTGCAGCCTCCGCCTCCCAGGTTCAGGCGATTCTTCTGCCTCGGCCTCCCGAGTAGCTGGAACTACAGGCGCACACCACTATGCCTGCCTAATTTTTGTATTTTTAGTACAGACAAGGTTTCACCAGACAAGGTTTGAAGCCAGGCTGGTCTCAAACTCCTGACCTCGTGATTCGCCCGCCTCGGCCTTCCAAAGTGCAGGGATTACAGGCGTGAGCCCCCGCGCCTGGCCAAGGTGGGGCTACTTTCTGTTAGAAAATAAATTCTGGGCCAGTCTCGGGGGCTCAAGACTGTAATCCCAGCACTTTGGGAGGCCGAGGTGGGTGGATCACGAGGTCACCAGATCGAGACCATCCTCGCCAACATAGTGAAACCCCGTCTCTACTAAAATACAAAAATTAGGTGGGCGTGGTGGTTTGTGCCTGTAGTCCCATCTACTCGGGAGGCTGAGGCAGGAGAATTGCTTGAACCCGGGAGGCAGAGGTTGCAGTGAGCCGAGATTGCACCACTGCACTCCAGCCTGGCACCTGGCAACAGAGCAAGACTCTGTCTCAAAAAAATAAAAATATTCTTCTAAGAACTCTTTGCCCTCACTATCTCCCTAATAATTTCTTCCTACCTCCTCCATCAACTCCTCATTCCACTTTGCCCCCAGCCTCTGGCAACCAGCAATCTCCTTTCCTATAAATTTCATATGAATGGAAGCAGACAATGTGTGACCATTTGTATTTAACTTCTTTTGCTTAGCATGTTTCTAGGGTTAGTCTGTGTATCAATATTTAATTCCTTTTTATGGCTGAGTAGTATTCTATTGTATGCACATACCACAATTTCAATTTTTCTTTTTTTTTTTTTTTTTTTTTGAGGCATAGTCTCACTCTATCACTCAAGCTGGAGTGCAGTGGTATGATCACGGCTCACTGCACCCTCCACTTCCCTGGCTCAAGTGATCCACCTCAGCCTCCCAAGTAGCTGGGACTACAGGTGCCCACCACCACACCTGCCTAATTATTTTTTATGGCAACATATCAGCCTCCGTATGTTACCCAGGCTGGTCTTTAACTCCTGGGCTTAAGTGATTCTCCTGGCTCACTGCCCAAAGCACTGTAAGGTTGTGAGCCACTGTGCCTGGCCCCACAATTTCTTTAGCCATTCATTATTGATGGACAGTAGGGTTATTTCAACCTTTTAGCTATTGTGAGTACAGCTGCTGTTAACATGTATGTATGTGTATTTGATTACCTGCTTTCAGTTTTTTGGGGTATAGGTCTAGTGGTGGAATTGCTGGACCCTATAGTATTTCTATGTTTAACTTTTTGAGTAACAACCAAAGTGTTTTCCCAGCAGCTGTGCTGTTTTCCATTCCCACCAACCATGTATGAGGGTTCCAGTTTCTTTTCTTTTTTTTTTTTTTAAATAAAAAGACGAGGTTTCACCATGTTGGTCAGGCTGGTCTTGAACTCCCGACCTCAGGTAATCTGCCCGCCTTGGCCTCCAAAGAGCTGGATTACAGGCGTGAGCCGTCGCGCCCAGCCGAGGGTTCCAGTTTCTCCACATCCTCACCAACACTTGTTATTTTCCGTTTTGTTTCGGTTTTTTTTTTTTTGTTTTTTGTTTTTTTTTTTTGCAACAGTCTCACTCCTTCACTTAGGCTGGAGTGCAGTAACTGCAACCTCCATCGTCTAAGTTCAGGTGATTCTCCTGCCTCAGCCTCTCAAGTAGCTGGGATTATAGGCTTGCAGCACCACGTCCAGCTAATTTTTGTATTTATAATAGAGACAGGGTTTATTCCATGTTTCCCAAGTTGGTCTCGAACTCTGGGCCTCAAGTGACCTGCCCACCTCGGCCTCCCAAAGTGCTGGAATTACAGGCATGAGCCACCATGCCCAGCCCTGTTTGTTTTTTGTTTTGTTTTGTTTTGTTTTTAATAGCTAACCTAGTGTATATGCATTTCCCTAATGACGAGTAAGGTCAGGCATCTTTTTATCTGCTTCTTGGTCATGCGTATATCTTCTTTGGAAAGAAATCTGTTAATGTCTTTTGCCCATTTAAAAATTAGGTTGTCTTTTTATTGTAGGGGTTTTTTAAATTTATGTTACAGAGAGGAAAAGATAGAAAAATGAAACAAAAAACTTCTCCTAGCTGGGCGCTCATGCTTGTAATCCCAGCACTTTGGGAGGCTGAAGTGAGAGGATTGCTTGAGCGATTTGAGACCAGCCTTGGCAACATAGAGAGATTCTCTCACCCCCATCCCACCGTCTCTACAAAATAGTAAAACATTAACCAGGTGTGGTGGCGTGCACCTATAGTCCTAGCTACTCAGGAGGCAGAGGCGGGAGGCTCGATTGAGCCCAGGAGTTCAAGGCTGCACTGAGCCACGATGGGCCCACTGCACTCCTCCCTTGGTGACAGTGAGACCCTGTCTCATGAACACACACACAAAATACCCTTCCCACGGTCTGCAGATCTATGAGGGGATACTCCAGGGCGTAAGCAGGATGCTGACAGCTCCACTTCAGCCTTTACTTCCTGCTTATGCTGAGCCTAGTGATCCGCCAGAGGTGACAGTTTAGGGACTTTAGGGGGCATGCGCATTGCATTCTGAATTCTTCAGTATAGGTCAAGCGCAGTGCCTCATTCCTGTAATCCCAGCACTTTGGGAGGCCAAGGCGGGGGGAATCACCTGAGGTCAGAAGTTAGAGACCAGCCTGGCCAAAATAGTGAAACCCCATCTCTACTAAAAAGGCAAAAATTAGCTGGGCATGGTACCAATACATGGGTGCCTGTAATCCTAGCTAGGGAGACTGAGGCAAGAGAATCACTTGAACCTGAGGGGTGGAGGTTGCAGTGAGCCGAGACTGCACCACTGCACTCCAGCCTGGGTGACAGAGCAAGACTCTCTAAAATAAATAAATGATTCAGTATATATGGGTGCCTTTAGAACGCGCTCATTGCCCAAAGAAACTTTCACCGCAGCTTTTCACCCCAGGCTTTGGCTCATCTGCGGTTTTCTTCCATCTTAATCTTTTGTCCCAGGCGGGTGTGGGTTCTTCCTTCCCCCTACAGTGTTTTCAAGGAATGCATTCCGAATTGAAGACAGGCACCTTGTATCAATCCTTCTGTAGCTTCCAGGCGTATTAGAACAGAGCAACACAATATAGTCATGCCTGGCTTAACAATGGGGATACTTTTAAAAAGAAAAAAAGGCCAGGTGCAGTGGCTCATGCCTATAATCCCAGCACTTTGGGAGGCTGAGGCGGGCAGATCAGCTGAGGTTGGGAGATCGAAACCAGCCTGACCAACATGGAGAAATCCCAACTCTACTAAAACTACAAAATTAGGTCGGGCACAGTGGCTCACGCCTGTAATCCCAGCACTTTGGGAGGCCGAGGTGGGCGGATCACCTGAGGTAAGAGTTTGAGACCAGTCTGGCCAACATGGTGAAACTCTGTCTCTATTAATAATACAAAAATTAGCTGGGTGTGGGGGCACACACCTGTAATCCCAGCTACTCAGGAGGCTGAGACAGGAGAATTTCTTGAACTCAGATGGCAGAGGTTATAGTGAGTTGAGATCATGCCACTGCATTCCAGCCTGGGCAACAGAGCAAGGCTCTGTCTCAAAAAAAAAAAAAATGAAATTAGCCAGGCTTAGTGGCACATGCCTGTAATCCCAGCTACTGGGGAGGCTAAGATAGGAGAATCGCTTGAACTCAGGATGTAGATGTTGCGGTGAGCTGAGATCATGCCATTGCACTCCAGCCTGGGCCACAAGAGCAAAACTCTGTCTCAAAAAAAAAAAACAAAAAAAAAACAAAAAAAGAGGGGGTGGGTGGGTGAGCATGGTGGCTCACATTGGGATTACAGCCATGAACCACTGCACCCAGCCTGCCCAAAGAAACTTTCACCGTAGCTTTTCACCCCAGGCTCTCTGAGTTGAAGACTAATACCACTTTGGGAGGCTGAGGCAGGCAGATCACTTAAGTCCAGGAATTGAGACCAGCCTAGGCAATACGGCGAAACCACGAGACTACAAAAACTACAAAAATTATCTGGGCATGGTGGTGCACATCTATCATCCCAGCTACTACGGAAGCTGAGGTGGGAGGATCGCCTGAGCCCAGGGAGTCCTGGCTGTAGTGAGCTATAATCACACCACCACATATATACATACGTATGTATATATGTATATACATACGTATGTATATATGTATATACATACGTATGTATATATGTATATATATATACATACGTATATACATATATACATACGTATATATATTTTTTTTCCTGAGAAATACATCATTAAGCAATTTCATCATTGTGCAAACATCATGGACTGTACCTACCTAATGTTGATGGGGTAGCCGACTACACTCCTATAAGGCATGGCCTATTGATTTTAGGATTCAAACCTCTAGCATGTTCCTGTACTGAAGTTTGTGGGTAACTGTAACACTTAATGTATTTGTATATCTAAACATAAAATGATACAGTAAAAATATGGCAAGGTCATCTATGAGAACAACACTGTATGTGTGATGCACCACTGATTTAATTATCAGTTACACATGACATTAAATTAAATGCTCACTAATTTATGACAGCTCAGTTTCAGAATTAAAGTGACACATGACTACTTTGCCAATGGGGGCTGCTCTGCTCTTAAGGGAACCAGGACTGGGAACACAGGCCGCTGTCTTCAAGACTTTTCTTTTTTTTGAGACGGAGTCTTGCTCTATCGCCAGGCTGGAGTGCAATGGTGCAATCTTGCTCACTGCAACCTGCGACTCCCTGGTTCAAGCGATTCTCCTACCTCAGCCTCCCAAGTAGCTGGGACTACAGGCACACACCACCATGCCCAGCTAATTTTTGTATTTTTAGTAGAGATGGGGTTTCACCATGTTGACCAGGATGGTCTCGATCTCCTGACCTTGTGATCCACCCACCTCAACCTCCCAAAGTGCTGGGATTACAGGTGTGAGCCACCGTGCCCAGCCTGTCTTCAAGACTTCTGCAGTGCTGGGGAAGGACATGAGTCAAGGGCACGTGAAAACACCGCGGAGCTTTCCTGCCAGTCAGGGTGCCTTTTTCGCAATTCAGTTTTCATTTGGTTAGCACAAACCATGATTTTCCCAGCTGGGCTCAGTGGCTCATGCCTGTAATCCCAGCTCTTTGGGAGGCTGAGGAGGGCAGATCACCTGAGGTCAGGAGTTCGAGACCAGTTTGGCCAACATGGTGAAACCCCATCTTTACTAAAAATACAAAAATTAGCTGACAGTGGTAGCGGGAGCCTTTAATCCCAGCTACTTGGGAGGCTGAGGCAAGAGAATCGCCTGAACCCGAGGTGGAGGTTGCAGTGAGCTGAGGTCATGCCATTGCCCTCTGACTGAGATGCAAAAAAGCAAGATTCTGTCTCAAAACAAAAACAAAAAAACCTTGATTCTCCAGTGTCAAAGGACAAAATTACAATTAATTACAACTAATTCAGTTAAATATCTCAGTTGGCTTTATTTGTGATCATAGACTAGAATCAGGCAACAGTCATGAGGAAGACCAGAAAACAGCTCAGTTTCAGTTTGGTGATGTAGAGCTTTAGCATGAGTGACTCCATTTTGATTTTTAGTCTTCTCTGTTGGGGCTCAGTGGAGAAACAGTCTAAAACAATGTCCTTCAGTCATTTTTACTTAACACTAGAGCTCAGATAAAGTCGATTCTGACAGGTCTTTTTTTTTGCCTGTTTTTTCAATGTTTCTGTGCAAGGTCGGGTGCTTGGAGCTCTGTACTCCACTATTCTCACTGACCTTTGGAGAATGAATGGGCAATTCATATCCCTTGAGTAAACAAAACCAAAAACTCTCCTCCCTAATTATTCACCAAATATTTACCGAGCATCTGACAGTGAATAAAATAGACACTGTCCAAGCCAAATGCAGTGGCTCATGCCTGTAATCCCAGCACTTTGGGAGGCCAAGTTGGAAGGATTGCTTGAGCCCAGGAGTTCAAGACCAGCCTGGGCAACACAGTGAGATCCCATCTCTACAAAAAAAATTTTTTTTAATTAGCTGGGAATGGTGGCACGCACCTGTAGTTCCAGCAACACAAGAACCTGAGGTGGGAGGATTGCTTGAGCGCAGGAGGTTGAGGCTTCAGTGAGCCATAATTGCCCTACTGCACTCCAGCCTGTGCAACAGAGAGAGACTGTGTCTCAAAGAAAAACAAAACCCAGAATTCCAGGTTGTAGATTCCTGCATCATATTGACTCAGGATTTTTCTCAGCCACTTTACCAACCAGGAACATCTACAGTGGGTGTTGCCCACCCCTCACACACACACACCCTGGAGAGCCTGCCACTGGAGGCACCCTGTCCACTCAGCCCTCCTGTATTATAGCTTATACCTGCAGTCAGTGGTTCCTGAGCTCTTGTCCTACATCCAAGAAGAATGAGGAAACACTGTCAATTGAAGGGTGAGGATGGGAGGAGAATTGTTCTGAGTGAAACAACAGCTCTCAGCATAGAGGAGACCTGAGGGTGGTGGGGGTGTGGTTTCTCTCTCAGTGTGGCTGGGTCTGCAGCTTTTTATGGACTCACACTGGGGAGTGTGTGCTGATTCGTTTGTAGTATGCAAAAGAAGTTAAAGCAAAGACACCACTCCAAAGTGGGCACATCAGTACAGAAAGCCAATTAGGAAAGTGTAGGTACGTGTAAAATAGGTGAAGGCTGGGGGTCAATCAGAAGAAAGCATGCCAAACGGGAAGACAGGTTCTCAGTCCAATGCCTGGATTTGACTTGTAGCTTGACTTTCAGGCTTTAAACTGTCTTTGTCTTGGAGATGGGGTTTCAACCGGGGATCCGCCCCTATGTGCCTAGGCATTGGCCTCCTGCCACTATGAATGTCAATCAAAAGCTTTCCCTGACCCTGCTGTAGCTGGGTTGGGCCCCCTCAGCCACTGCCTCTGTTGCTGCATTTCACCACTGGATTCTCCTTGTCTTGTCTGGCTCTTCCTGAACTCTGAGCTCCTTGAGTGCAGGAGCTGTTTGCATTCATCCTGATGTCTCTGGCACAATTCTGGGAACATTATGATGCTCAGTACTCAACTGTGGGGAAAAATAAGCCAGGAATATCTTTTAACTCCATCTCCTATGCACCCAGCATACAGCCATGAAAGAGGCTTGAATGGATGTTTTTTTCACTGTCAGGTCAGATGATTGAGAAGTATTTATGATGTGACTAGCACGGTGAGAGACACTGGGGACACCACAGGTGACAACACAGACCCTATCCCTGTGCTGCCGGAGGAGGAGGAAAGCTGTGTTAAGAAATCATGAAGGCCACGCATGGTGGCTCATGCCTGTAATCCTAGGACTTTAGGAGGTCGGTGGATCATTTGAGGTCAGGAGTTCAAAATCAGCCTGGCCAACATGTTGAAATACAAAATTTGACTGTCTCAACTAAAAATACAAACTTAGCCAGCCATAGTGGTGCACACCTGTAATTCCAGCTACTCACAAGGCTGAGGCAGGAGAATTGCTTAAACCCGGAAGGTGGCTGTTGTAGTGCACTGAGATCACGCTGCTGTACTCTAGCCCAAGCAACAAAGTGAGACCCTGTGTCAAAAAAAAAAAAAGAAAAAATTATGAAGGCCAGGCATAGTTGCTCATGCTTGTAATCCCGGCACTTTGGGAGGCCAAGGTAAGAGGATTGTTTGAGTTCAGTAGTTCATGACCAGCCTGGATAATATATCAAGTCCCCATCTCTATTTTTAAAAAGAAAGAAATCATGAAAGTGACTCATGCCTGTAATCCCAGCACTTTGGGAGGCCAAGGTGGGTGGATCACAAAGTCTAGAGATCGAGACAATCCTGGCCAACATGATGAAATTCCATCTTTACTAAAAATACAAAAAATTAGCAGGGCATGGTAGCAGGCACTGGTAATCCCAGCTGCTCCAGAGGCTGAGGCAGGAGAATCACTCGAACTTGGGAGGCAGAAGTTACAATGAGCCAAGAGATCGTGCTACTGCACTCCAGCCTGGGCAAAAGAGCAAAACTCCATCTAAAAAACAGCCTTAGCTCACCTGCACCCAGGTGAAAACAAAAAATTTTAAAGAGTTGGCTGGGTGCAGTGGCTCACACCTGTAATCTCAGCACTTTGGGAGGCTGAGGCAAGTGGATTACCTGAGGTCAGGAGTTCAAGACCAGCCTGACCAACATGGAGAAACCGCATCACTACTGAAAATACAAAATTAGCCAGGTGTGGTGGTGCATGCCTATAATCCCAGCTACTCAGGAGGCTGAGGCAGGAGAATCACTTGAACCTGGGAGGCGGAGGTTGAAATGAGCCAAGATCATGCCGTTGCACTCCAGCCTGGGCAGCAAGAGTGAAATTCTGTCTCAGAAAAAAAAAAAAAAACTTTTGTCTTTTTTTTCTTTTCTTCAGCACACACTTTTTAAAGCATCTGTCTTAAGAAGCTATTAATACAAATGCCTGCTTCTGAAGTTTAAATTAAATAAAGGCAGCTAGGAAAAGAAGAGCCAGTTGAACGTAAGGGAACCAGAAAAAAGAAAAGAACAAAGTCATGCCAAAAGGCAATAAAATAGAAAACAGAAAATAAAACAGCAGAGCCAAACTGTGACACTTTGGAAAGGTCAGTAGCAATGATTAGCTTCTAGCAAGACAGTTAAGAGACAAGGAGGTAGACTTCACCAATTTCTGTTGTCAGGAGTGAAAGAGGGAACATCACTACAGACCCTACAGAGAATAAAAGGACAGTAAGGAAATATGAACAACTTTACACCAATACATTTGACAACTTTGATGAAATGAGCAAATTCCTTGAAGATACAAGCATGCCAATTGGAATAAAGGAACAGTACAGGGCACTGTAGGAGAATTTAACTAGGGGATTGTTCTAAGTCCAGAGGGCCTGGAAAGTTTTCCTGGACATGATACTTTTAAACAGACCTGTAGAAGAAGTAGAATTTGCCCAGGTTGATAGAATTGTATTCCAGGCTGGGGAAATAGTGTGTGCAAAGGCCTTGAGGTTGGAATGAGCTTTCTGTGTCCAAAGAAAAAACTTCACTCTAATAACACTTTTTGGTGTTTGATGACCACACATCACATCCTTCCTGGGTCCAAACCTCCAAGCAGACCTGCTTAGCTTAAATAGAAAAGATAAATGCAAACCCAGTAGTAAGAGAAACATGGAAGTTTCTGGGCTATAAACAGGAGGCAGTTTATCCTGCGAACTATATCACAAACTATATCCAGAATTGATCTGAAACTAGTATCCCCTTTCAGGTGGCTGATCAACCTTCTGAGCCTTTCCTCCATGTAACTTTACCTTATGAGTACTCATTACCCACTAGGCATTGCATTTCATACTACATGTTCTTTGAATCTAATCTCCATTACTCTTTTTTTTTTTTTTGAAATAGAGTCTTGCTCTGTTGCCCAGGCTGGAGTGCAGTGGTGCAATCTCAGCTCACTGCAACCTCCACCTCCCAGGTTCAAGCTATTCTTCTGCCTCAGCCTTCCGAATAGCTGGGATTACAGGCATCCGCCACCACACCCAGCTAATTTTTGCATTTTTAGTAGGGATGGGGTTTCACCGTGCTGGCCAGGATGGTCTCAATCTCCTAATCTCATGATCCACATGCCTCAGCCTCCAAAAGTACAGGGATTACAGGTGTGAACCACCACATCCACCCTTTATTTTTGAGATAGAATTTCGCTCTTGTTGCCCAGGCTGGAGTGCAATGGCGCAATCTCAGCTCACCACAACCTCTGCCTCCCGGGTTCAAGTGATTCTCCTGCCTCAACCTCCCAAGTAGCTGGGATTACAGTCATATACTACCATGCCCGGCTAATTTTTTTGTATTTAGTAGAGACAGGGTTTCACCATTTTAGGCTGGTCTCAAACTCCTGACCTCAGGTGATCCACCTGCCTCAGCCTCCCAAAGTGCTGGGATTACAGGTGTGAGCCACTGCTCTCTGCCTAATGTCTACTACGCTTAGCCCCATTCTGCAGAGCAGTATATTGAGACTTCAAAGAAGGCAAGCCATGCCTGAGGTCACAGAGGCCAAGCCCTACCTACCATACCCTCTCACTCCTGCCCATATTTGTTTAAATGTTGGTGCTGGTTAGGCTGTGGTTTGTGTCTTGAGCGTGGGTTTCACAAATGCCCCATGACTGTCACCCTGTCTCATTCCCAGGAGTTCTTTTAGGAGAGAGAAAAGGCTGGGTATGGTAGCTCACGCTTGTAATCCCAGCACTTTGGGAGGCCAAGCCATGCGGATCATGAGGTCAAGAGATTGAGACCATCCTGGTCATCATGGTGAAACCCCGTCTTTACTAAAAATACAAAAATTAACTGGGCGTGATGACACATGCCTGTAGTCCCAGCTACTCGGGAGGCTGAGGCAGAAGAATGGCTTGAACCCGGGAGGCAGAGGTTGCAGTGAGCTGAGATCGAGCCACTGCACTCCAGCCTGGTAACAGAATGCGACTCCATCTCAAAAAAAAAAAAAAAAAAAAAAAAAAAAAAAAAAAAAAAAAAAAAAGGGAGAAAAAAATGTGAAAACCACCTAACCATCTCATCCATTTTTTTTCCCCTCTAATCTGAAGAACCACAGTCAGAGAGGTGTGCGGGTCTGATTCGCGTTTCGGGAAGGGGTGGGGAGAGGAGAGAGTCCCTTTCACTGCCCAAGCCTATGTGTGCAACTTCCTGCCAGTGAGGAAACTCAGCTCGAGAATCAGCCCTGGTTCTCCTTTCCCCGATCTGGCCTCACAGGAGGAGTTGGCGGGGAGCCTTGGGCCCCTCTGGCCTCAGCCGGATTTCCCAGCCAAACGCCGGGGAGAAATGCCCTGGACCATCCTGCTCTTTGCAGCTGGTGAGTGTGAAGCCCCCTTTCAGTTCCCCCACACCTCTCCCCCATCCCTGTCCACCTTGGCGCTCTGGGGGCAGAAACCATGCAGGGGCTGGCATTCCCAGGGCATCGAGGAGGCTGCGTCCTGGGCAGATGGGTTTGCCCATGAGCCTTGGAAACTCTCCGACAGTCTTGCTTTTTTCTCGTTAGGCTCCTCATTACCCCCAAGTTCAGGTGTATCAGAAATTCTACCCCTCTGGAGTCAGCTGTGCCCACACGCCATGACTCAGCCCTGGTTGGTCTCTGAAGGCTCCTTGAGGGCTGGGGCAGCAGGAGGGTGTACCTAGGGGGATTTCAGTGTGGCGGGGCTGGGTAGGGGTTGGAGGCTGGACAAGGGAAGGCTTGTTAGACCTCACCTGGCCAGACACTCCACTCAGAAGCCTGTGAGCCGTCTGGCGAGAGACGGGTCCCCCAAACACTTCATCCTGCAGGAAGCCATGCTCCAGTATCCATGTTCCTCACCCCAGCCTGGGAAAGGAGCTAAAAGTCCTCTGCCCTTCCTTCTCCTGCCCTCCGGCTCTTCACCTGCTCCTTCCTGCCATGATGGCCTCTTCGCTGCTCCATTTTTTATTTTTATTTTTATTTTTTAATAGAGATGGGGTCTCACTCTGTTGCCCAGGCTAGTCTCAAACTCCTGGGCTCAAGCAGTCTTCTGGTCTTAGCCTCCCAATGTGCTGGGATTACAGGCGTGAGCCACCACATCCGGCCTAGGCTGCTCCTTAAACACCCACCTCGGGCTAGGTGCAGTGGCTCATGCTCGTAATCCCAGCACTTTGGGAGGCCAAGGCGGGTGGATCATGAGGTCAAGAGATCGAGACCATCCAGGCCAACACAGTGAAACCCCATCTCTACTAAAAAATACAAAAATTAGCTGGATGTGGTGGCGCATGCCTATAGTCCCAGCTACTCGGGAGGCTGAGGCAGGAGAATCGCTTGAACCCGGGAGGCAGACATTTCAGTGAGCCAAGATCGCATTATTGCACTCCAGCCTGGCAACAGAGTGAGACTCCGTCTGAAAAATACCCCCATGCCCCTTCTATCCCCTGGACCTTTGCCGATGCTGTCCCCTCTGCTGGAATGCCCTTCCCCAGCTCTCCAAATGGGTCCTTCCTTACCACTCAGGACTCAGCTCATGGGAGGCAAAGGTGGGAGGATCGCTTGAGGTGAAGAGTCTGGGCAGCATGGTGAGATCTCATCTCTACAGAAAATAAGCGAAATTAGCTAGCCAGGTTCACCAGCCTGACCAACATGGTGAAACCCTGTCTCTATTAAAAATACAAAAATTAGCCAGGCATGGTGGCACATAGTCCCAGGTACTCGGGAGGCTGAGGCCACTGTACTCCAGCCTGGATGACAAAGCAAGAAGCCATCTCTAAATAAATAAGTAAATAAAAGTGTGGTCGTATTGCTGTGTAATAACCATTGCTGTTATTGAAAATTTATGGCCAGGCGTGGTAGCTCACCCTTTAATCCCAGCAATTTGGGAGGCCAATGTGGGTGAATCACCTGAGGTCAGGAGTTTCAGACCAGATTGGCCAATATGGTGAAACACCATCTCTACTAAAAATATAAAAATTGGGGTCAGGCATGGTAGCTCACACCTGTAATCCCACCACTTTGGGAGGCCGAGGCAGGTGGATTGTTTGAGGTTAGGAGTTCGAGACTAGCCTGACCAACATGGTGAAATCCTGTCTCTACTAAAAATACAAAAATTAGCCAGGCATGGTCGCTAGTGCCTGTAATCCCAGCTACTCAGGAAACTGAGGCAGGAGAATCACTTGAACCTGTGAGACGGAGGTTGCAGTGAACCGACATTGCACCTCTGCACTCCAGCCTGGGTGACAGAGACTTCGTCTCAAAAAAAATTATATATATATATATGTGTGTGTGTGTACACGTATATATGTATGTGTGTGTGTACATATATATGTCTGTATATATATATGTATGTATATATGTGTGTGTGTATATATATTAGGTGTATATATATGTGTGCGTGTGTATATACTTATATATATATATGTATAAATTGGCTGGGTGCGTTAGCACATGCCTGTATTCCCAACTACTTGGGAGGCTGGAGAATCACTTGAACCCGGGAGGTGGACGTTGCAGTGAGCCAAGATCATGCCACTGCATTCCATCCTGGGCACCAGAGTGACACTCTAACTCAAAAAAAAAAAGGAAAACTGATTCAACTGCAGGGAGCCCTCACCATGTGCCAGGCAGTGTGGGGTAGGGTCACTAGCCTCCCAACATACAGAAGACACAAGGCCTAGAGACGGTGATCTGCTCACCCGAGGCCACACAGCCAGGTCAGCCTCCACTCTCACCACACACCCACCCACCTCCTTACCCTCTGCACTGTAGGCTCCTTGGCGATCCCACCACCGTCCATCCGGCTGGTGCCCCCGCACCCAAGCAGCCAAGAGGACCCCATCCACATCGCATGCGTGGCTCCCGGGGACTTCCCGGGAGCGAATTTCACACTGTATCGAGGGGGGCAGGTGGTCCAGCTCCTGCAGGCCCCCGCGAACCAGCGTGGAGTGACGTTCAACTTGAGTGGCGGCAGCATTGAGTCTCCAGGGGGACCCTTCCACTGCCAGTATGGAGTGATAGGCGAGCACAACCAGCCCCAGCTGTCAGACCTCAGCAAGCCTGTGAACATCTCCTTCCCAGGTAAGGCCCTTCTGTGGGATCTCACTGCTAGGAGCTTCATTTCCTCACACGGACCTCTTGTATGTACTGTTTGCTCGGAGGCCTTCCCAAAAAGAGCCAGGCTTATGCCATGCCAGGACTTACTTGTCTTTCCTTTTCCATATTCTCAGCCAGCCCAAAAGTGGATTTGTTGTTTCACTGAGCTGAAGTCAGTTCACAAGGCTCACTTCAGGTATGGCTAGATCTAGGTGCTGAAAGCTGTCAAGAACCATTTACCCCATCTCCACTCCACATTCTTCTCTGTCTTATTGTCAGTCAGTCCATCTCCCTTGTGGTAGCAAAATTGGTGCTGTGATTCTTCCCATTTTACAGATAAGGAAACTGAAGCACAGGAGGCACACCTTGTACACAGGTAAAAGGTAGCCAATCTGGAATGCCATTGCCTTCCAAAAACCACGAATTGTACCTCTGTGATACACATTATTTCCCCTCTTGGCCACATATTTTTTGTTGTTTTTTTTTTACTGACACAAGGTTGTCCAGACTAGAGGACAATGGCACAATCATAGCTCACTGCATCCTCAAATTCTTGGCCCCAATCGATCCTCCCACCTCAGCC
>PVKP010030737.1:0-27653 GCA_004027715.1 Plecturocebus donacophilus
ACCAGTAATTCTTGGATTTTCAGGAGTTGTACAGTGTAAAATGAGCTGCTTCTCACCTCTCCTCACTGTCAGTTTAGTATTTAGCTTCTTGGGTCTGCTAAGTCATCCATCTCTTTTTCCATTTCCAAAAGTCTGTGGCTGGGATCTCTTCTGCTCTCTTCATGGCATCTTTTTCCAAATCTTTTTCTGGGAATGTAAACATATATGTGAAAGTTTGCTTTTTCTTCTACTCTAACAATTATAGACGTTGACCAAAAAAGTTTAGTGGCAATTCCACTATTCCTTGTGCCTTGGAAAATGTAGGGACCCTCAATTATAGTGTATACTATAATAGTATTTGTGTCTCTTAACGTGTCAATTCTGACTTAACTGGGGGATTACCAAAGACTGATAGTGTAGTATATAAAAGAAAACTTCATTCATGAACTCATTAACTTTTTTTTTTGAGATGGAGTCTTGCTCTGTTGCCCAGGCTGGAGTGGGGTGGTGTGATCTCAGCTCACTGCAACTTCTGCCTCCTGGGTTCAAGCAATTCTCCTGCCTCAGCCTCCTGAGTAGCTGGGATTATAGGTAGCCCGCCACCACACCTAGCAATTTTTTTGTCTTTTTAGTAGAGACGGGATTTCACCACGTTGGGCAGGCTGGTCCCAAACTCCTTATCTCAGGTGATGTGCCTCCTCTGCCTCGCCAAGTGCTGGCATTACAGGCATGAGCCACCATGCCAGGCCTCATCCACGAACTTTGACTTCATCTAAATATGGTACAGTAGAAGTGCAAAGCCTTTAGCTGATTTGATTTTTTTCCCCACTACACTCAGCTTCTAGGTGAGAGAAACGAATCCAAAAGTAACAACTTGCCAGGTATGTAGTTAAATTTAAAAGTAAATTTTCTGGTATGTGTTCTGGAGCTGTAAAGATGTGGGCCACATTCTACACTTTCTGTATGTAAATGACAAAAAGATATTACAAATGATGACTTGATGGCACTAAAATATATTGTATCAAATAAACATTAAATTATGTTCTATCTTTACTTAGTAAATTGGAAACAGACATTTCAAAGAGGTTTTAGCAGTGAGAGTGGCCATGAAGGTATTTCAGGTTAGCCGTAAGACATTCACCGAATGTTCTAATTCCCAAAGTTATTCTAGCTTTATGGCACAGAAGTAAGTAAATGAACAGTTGTGCAGAATATTTAACTAGGGAGTGTGCTTAGTTAGAAGAAGCTGAGTCTACAGAATTGTAGGCTTGAGCCTACATTCAACACAGCAAACTATTTTTCACCCAGAATCTGTTTCAGTGATTGCTTTGCAGTTGCTGCCTCTAATGAAACTCCAGAATCACAATAAATCATTGAAGCAATCTGTATGGAAAATTAATACTTTACATGACAACTTTTAA
The DNA here is from genome assembly GCA_004027715.1 of Plecturocebus donacophilus. NCBI lineage: Eukaryota > Metazoa > Chordata > Mammalia > Primates > Pitheciidae > Plecturocebus > Plecturocebus donacophilus. The sequence continues at coordinate 1,401 of PVKP010030737.1, forward strand.
AAATCCCCAGAAAACACTCTTGAGACAGATTTTCCACTCTGGGATCTGGGGGACCCGAACAAATATGAGTCTTTTTCCTTGAGGGTCTTACAATTTAGTCAGGGAGAAAGACATTACAGTAGTCTTCCCAATCCACAGTTTCACTTTATGTGGTTTCAGTTACCTGCAGTCAATCACAATTTGAAAATATTAAACGGAAATGCCAGAAATAAACAATTCATAAGTTTTAAATTATGTGCCCTTCTGAATAGTGTGGTGAAATCTCACACCTTCCCACTCCATCCCGCCCAGGATGTGAATCATCCCTTTGTCCGGCGTATCCACGTTGTATATGCTACCCGTCGGTTAGTCATCAACATCATCTGCTCCTGACATCCGACCATCCACATCGTCATGACTCCATGACCGAGGATCACCTGAAGCAGATGATCCTCTTTCTAATGTAGCATCAGAAGGTAAATAATAGCCTAACACTACGTATCTCACAATGCCTACCTCATTCATTTCACTTTCTCTCATCACGTAGGCATTTTTGTCATCTCATAACAGCTCAAGAAGGGTAAGTACAGTGTAATAAGATATTTGAGAGACAGAAAGATCGCATTCAAATAACTTATTACAGTATACTGTTATAATTGTTTTATTATTATTGTTACTCTCTTACTGTACTTGATTTATAAATTAAACTTTATCATAATTATATATGCATGGGACAAAACATAGTATATAAAGGGTTTGGTACTATCCATGGTTTCAGTCATCCACTAGAGGGCTTGGAATTTAAGACCTCAGAGGCTAAGGAGGGACTACCTAATATACAAATATGAGTATAAAGTGGGAGAGTGCATGCTATGTTAGTGATAGGAATGTTAATAGCATTGATTTAATTGTAATATAGAGGAGGTAAGAAGAGCCACCTACCTACCTCAAGAGGCAAGTGGAGTCATCAAACTAGAGGAGGAATAAATTAAAGTCATTCTTGCTTTTGTTTCTTAGCTCATCCTTAGGCCTTGGGTGGTAGCAACTCAGAGGAGTAGTTTAGATGCAGTAAGTTGGAATAGTGGCAGCTCCAATGAGTATATTTTAATATACAGTTTGGGGTTCCCAAATTTCAAGATCATATTTCATATATATAAAGTGTATTTTCTATACATGTACATATTAACCAGGTTTCTTCTGTTGACTGAAACCCATCTTAAAACACTTTAAGCAAAAAAAAAAAAAATTCTATTGACCTATGTGATTGACTTAACCATTGGTAGAATGAGTCAGATATGAATGGATCTGGATGCTCAGATAATGTCAGCAGAAGTTTCTTTATCTCCAGGCTCTGCTCTCCTCTGTGTTGACTTTCAGACTTTGTCCATATGGTGGGAATTATGGTCAGCTTGAGTCTTCTGTGGCCCATACAAAGATTTCATCTTGGAAGATTAGAGAAGCTTCGGTTTTAGAACCCATCTATAAAAAATGTCTGGAGGGAAATCTGACTGCCTACTTTGTAAACCAATAATGATAGAAAAAGGATGACTGATCTGGCCTTGATCACATAGGATAAATGAAAAGCAGTTCCTTAGCGAAAAGGTGCACTAGAAATGGAGAGATAGTAAGTGTTGTTACAGACTTGGAACAACTCATTTTGGCTGAATTTATGCTAATAAACAATGAAATATATCTGTTTCTTGAGTTCAGGTTGTATACATAGTAAGAGTCACTGACTTTGACATAGGTGGAGGATTGGATTTGGGATATTAGGCATTTTTATATAAGTTATCCCATCTTCTGGGAATTTTTCATCATCAACAACCCCACTCATTAGACTACGTTACTAATGGGAGACCCAGTTCCAGTTATTACCATTCGCAAATCTGGCATTCACAGTGGTAGTGTGCTAAGGAAGGGACTGAAGACTACATATATTTAACAGAATTTATTGGATCTTTTAGGATTCTTTCTGGGTTCTTTTTTCTTTTGTTAATGTTTCCTAGGGTTCTTCTGAGTATTCACACTTTCTGTTTTTCCTGGAGATTCGGAAGTATAGAAAATTGCACTTACTGAAGTTCATTCTGCAAGACCTTGATTGATTGGTTTAAAAATCAGGCCGGGCGCGGTGGCTCACGCCTGTAATCCCAGCACTTTGGGAGGCTGAGGTGGGTGGATCATGAGGTCAAGAGATCGAGACCATCCTGGCCAACATGGTGAAACCCCGTCTCTACTAAAAATACAAAAATTAGCCGGGTGTGGTGGTGCACACCTGTGGTCCCAGCTACTTAGGAGGCTGAGGCAGGGGAATTGCTTGAAACCAGAAAACGGAAGTTGCAGTGAGCCGGGATCGCGCCTCTGCACTCCAGCCTGGCGACAGAGCAAGACTCTGTCTCAAAAAAAAAATCAAATCTTCTGAATTTCATGTGAGGAGGAAAAAAATACTCATGGACAGAGGAGCAAGTGGTTCAAAATCTGGCCCTCACACCAAGGCCCTCAGACCTGTAAGAGCTTAAAGGGCAGAGAAAACTTCAGTTCTCTGGGGTGGAGTAGAACATTGAGTGCTATGGCAACTTTACAGATTTAGCATTATTAGGTAATTCAGGTATACATGAAAGAGTGAGAGGAAGAGAGGGACAATGACTGGAAAAACATGACTTGGAAGGTAAGCTGGCAGTGTGGCAGATAGGTCTTAGGTGTCAGAAATAGCACATAGGCCTCATATGGTTATTTAGTAGAGACTGTCTTGAACAATGTGTTGAGAAGGATTCAGAAGCTTCAGGGAAAAGGGCTGAATCATTTCAAAAGGTCAACTGGAGACCTGAGTATGGTAATAGATGTATAGCCCCAGTAATTCTCTCAAGGACATTTGGTAGACTGGTCTAAGGAAATATCCAGAACTCAAATCTAAACACTAATTAGTGTAGATTGCTTCAAATAACAGGAAATAAAAATTATAAAATGCTTTACTCTGTCAAGTGTTACAGAAATTAAGAAACACATTAATAGATTCCTCAAGATTGTTGGTTGTAGGGTACAGTTTGGGGGATGGATGGAGAAACTCATAGAGAGGATTTTGTTACTCATTTCAATAATTACTTATTAATTATTGGGAAAGAATGTTTGCTTAGCCAAACAAATGCTAGGACTATTAGAGCAGCCTGATAATTAGCAATCAGACACTGATTAATTTTAATGTGTATTTGCCAGTTTTGATTGCCATTCAATCAAATTATGCTATTTTATATACAAGACAATACAGGTTCCCAAGCACTTTCAAAAGTGTTTTCCTTCATTCAGCAATCAAATACTTATTGAGAATCTACTATATTCCAGGTGTGCTAAGCTCTGGGATCCAAGGCTAGTTATGATACATTTTCTCTCCATGTGGAGTCAGAAATGTATTAAATTATCTATTTCTTGAGTTCAGGTTGTATATATAGTAAAAGTCATTGACTTTGGCATGGGTGAAAAGGTGGAGGATTGGATTTGGGATATTACACATTTATATATAAATGATTACACCATTTGCCATTACTTTTGCACCAACCTAATAATAACCATTCCTCCAGCTTCAGAATTTAGAGAATATTTTGCCGAGGAGGTAACATTTGAGACAGGCCTTTAACAGTTGACTAAATGTTATTGGCTTCAAAATTCCCCCTCTTGACCTCCACATTTACCTTCTGGTTTTAGTTTAATTACCAAATATTTATTACATACTTATAAAGTGCAAAGCACTCATGATGGACCCTGAGGATATGGAGTAAAAAAAGACAGTCTTTACTGTTCTGAAGAAGATTAAAGTTGGCTGATTGGAAGACATGGATAAATAAAGCAAAAATAACAGTAGTGTGAAGAATGTTTTAAAATTTAGAGTAAGGTAAGACAGGAAATAGAAGAATCAATTCAAAACCTGTGGCAGCATTCCAGGGGCAAAATGATGAAGACTTGAAGATGGTAGAAGCAAACTCAAGTTTCTCGTTGCAAAGATAATGTGATGGTTCTTATGTAAATTTGGATTCCAAAAGAAATGACCGTCTTTGTTGAGAGGCTCTGTAGCATAGTGGTAAAAAGTACAGTTCTGGTAACAGTCTGCCTAGATTTAATATAAACTTAGACAATATACTGCATCTAATTTTTTAATCTGTAATATCATGTAGGAGATAGTAATAGTACCTAGATCCCAGGGTTATTGTGAAGATTAAAGGAGTTAATCTAAGCCAAACTCTATATTCCTTGGTGCATAGCAAGCTCTCAACAAATTCATTTTAAAGACCAATGACTAAATTGTATTAGAATCCCTTTCCAGGCTCTATCTCATTATGTGTGATATATTTCGGACCCTTGTAACTTTAGACATCTTAAGTTAATCAGATGTGAGACTTGAGTGGGAGAAGGTATCACAGACTGTGATAATTATTTTATCAATATATAAAATCCATTTAAATGTTTTCTTTATTCACCAGAAGCAATCTGACCCTCCCTCCATTTTTTTTTACTTTTTTTTGTTGTTTTTTTTTAAATTGGGGTATAATTAATATACAGCAAAAAGCATAGCTCTTAAGAGTGCAGCTTGAAAACCTTTTTCACATAGTATATATCCATGAACCATCACCTAGATCAAGATACAAAACATTTACATTCTCCAGAAAGTTCCAAGTCCATCCTTAGCAGGTGCTTTACAATACCACTTTGGGCCGTCCAGGAGCTTGCTTGGTTTTCATCTCAGGACTGCCATACCTGCATCCCCCTCTTAGAGCCTAATTTTCACAAAGGTATAGCTCTCTCGAGGTCAGGACTGAGACTGTTGAATTTAGAATATTCTCCTAAAATATGACTGTATTTAAGAACAACTTCTTTGTTGAGAAGGATCCAACTATTATCAATTTCCCTATTAAAAATGTGGATCTGAGAAAATACTTGTCTGGAAGTACAAGCAGTACACAAGAATACCACCTATGACCTCATTGCCAACATCGTGCATGACGACAAGCCCTCTGAGGGCTCCTACTGAATCCATATGCTTCATCATGGGACAGGCAAATGGTATGAATTACAAGATCTCCAGGTGACTGACATCCTTCCCCAGATGATCATGCTGTCAGAGGTTTACATTCAGATTTGGAAGAGGCGAGATAATGATGAAACCAACCAGCAGGGGGCTTGAAGGAGGCATCTAGGGCTTTGCTCCCAAGGGCTGTGGCTGAAGATGGTAAATAAGAACACAGAAGCTATAGCTGAACACAGGCTGGCTGGTGGGCTCCCTGGGCCAGCCCAGCTTTTATGGGTTCTGGCTACACCACAGCATCAGGAGCCCACCTGCCTGGGATGGCCCTACACTGTCGCCCAGCTGCTCTTTGATCATTTTTCTCTAGATTGATGCTCCTTTCTCCCATGCATCGAGCTCCCTTCCAGCTTCAGCAAGGCAGAACCCTTCCGTAGATGTGTGGAGTAGAATTATGTCTTATGTTTGAGTATCTGGGAGTAGCTGAAGGACAGATAATTTCTTTCAGTCATCAAGCCTCATGATTCTCAGAGCAAGCAGGAAGCCAGTAACCTCACTCTGTCTGTTGGAGGTGGAGGATTTTCCTGTTATTCCTCTCATTTCCTGATGTGTATTTTCAGATGGATTAAATGTTCTCCTTTTTTTAAAAAAAAATATGACTATATTAAAATCAATCCAACCACTTTCAAAGCCAGGCCCCAAACCCCTTTTCTGATATTGCCACAGAATCTGAAATTTGAACTTTGGTAGAGGCTGTAACACATAATAAGAGAACATTAAATTCAGCTTCTCTGAGGAGATGGTCTGTAATCAACCAAGTTTAGCTATGATGCTATGTCTTCCCTCTTGGGATTCCTCTTGCACGTTAGTGTATTAAAAGTATGGAAAAGTATTGTGCTAAAGAAACCTGTTAGTCAAATGTTACCCAAAGGAACTCAAGCTTGAAATCCTTTCTCATTTTTTTTAGTCCCATCTCTAAGTTAACATTTGGAACAGCCACAAGCTGTCTTGCTTTCCCAACTTTTCCCGCTTGGTAAAATTACTTTCTCAATTCTCCAGGTTCAAATCTTGAACCTTTATTTTATTCCTTGCTTAAAGTTTCCTGGAAAAATACTACTAATTCTTCAAAATCCTTCAAAATGTTTTATGTTCTCATTATTCTATTTCTCATCAAAGCTTTAAAATACTTGAAGAAAAGGACTGCAATCAATTATGTCTCCTTTGAATCTTAGGTGCTTACTTGTGAAAAAGTTCAAGATTGTCATCAGTGCTCCTGAACTCCTTCCATACTTTCATTGATACTGCTGCTTAACTGTATTAATTGTAAAGGCTTAGCTAGTATAACAGAGACTCCCAGAACACAGTGGGTTAAATAAAATATTAATTGATTTTCCTCTCATATAATGGTTTTTATAGTTGGTCTCAGTTGTTTAGGCAGCTCTGCTCCATAAAGACATTCAGGGATCCATACTTCTTCTAATTATAGCTTTACCAGCCTTCAGTCATTGTCATATCAGAGTTCCAGCCCATGTGAAAAAGAAAAGTCAAAAATCAAGAAAGCAGTTTGTCTTTAGGTTAAAAATAAGCTGGAAGTGATGCATGTCACAGAAACTGGTCCAAACTTGGTCATATGATCTCATCTAGCTGTGACCACATCTTGGCTATGTGCACAGGAAGGAAAGTAAAATGGATCTTAGGACAATTAATATTCTGCCTTACTATGTTATACTTAACTCTGGCCAAGAATATTTTATTCTCTCATTCAGTCATTTATTCATTATTGCATTTGTTCAGTCAATATATGTTTAAGCACCTACTCTGTCTTATTCTGATTGTTTTCTTAAAAGAGTTCTTACAAAATTGAACAAATGGTGTATATCTTAAGACCCCTAAATAATCTAGGGGAGAGATTTTTGGAATGAGGGGATGTTTAATGTTTCTATTTGTGAGGTCATCTCTATGGGAATGCTCACCCTGCCAGCACATCAAAGGAGCCCACTCTAGTGGTTGAAAGACTATTTGGAATGAAGCTTGCTGATTCGGTAGACTGAAATACTTTTGGATGCATCTCTCTTTCATTCTGAAATGTGAGTAATTAGGAAATAAAAAGGTAGGCCAAATTCTTTAGCAGCAATATCACAGTTGTTGTTTCCATTTCATGTTCTAGTGTTCCATACCTAGTAAATTGCTATTTTAATTGCCTCCAGAATCTGTCTGTCATCTGTTGCCTAGTCTATTGGAACTCTGTCAATGGTTGCACATGATTTAATGTAAAGAATTTGTCAAGGCACATATCCAAATGTTTACATGTCAAATATACAGTCTTATTCCATCATCCATTCTTTTTTTTTTTTTTAGACGGAGTCTGCTCTGTTGCAGGCTGGAGTGCAGTGACACTGTCTCAGCTCATGGCAACCTCTGCCTCCCAGGTTCAAGCAATTCTCCTGCTTTAGCCTCCAGAGTAGCTGGGATTACAGGTGCATGGCACCACTCCCAGCTAATGTTTGTATTTTTTTGTAGAGGTGGGATGTCACCATGTTAGTCAGGCTGGTCTTGAACTGCTGACCTCAGGTGATCCACCCGCCTAGGCCTCCCAAAGTGCTGGGATTACAGGCTTGAACCATTGTGCCTGGCCTTACTCTGTCCATTCTTGATGAGAATTCTTTCATGCACAAAGAACGAAAACCTCAAATTCTACTCCCTAGTTTCTCATTTCTTTTTTTTTTTTAAATCACAAATAATTTATTCTTCTGTTAGAGTTGATACAGTTTTAAATAGCAACAAAGTACACAGTGGTGGAAAATTGGCACAGAACCTACAAGCATTTCAATAACAATAAGGCTGTCCATGCTTTATCTGTTCAAACTTGATTTCCATTTTCTACTGACCAGGTTGAGAAAAAAACCTATTCTGACCCTGAAACACACAAACACACACTCTCTCTCATACACACACAGAGACACACTGAAATTCTTCCTTTTGATTACAGTATGTTGAGAACAGTATGTTCTGCTTATTCAAATTTATGGTACCCCTTCTGTTTTGTTTCCAGTTAGAAGCAGGAAAAACCAATTCAATTATAAAGAATATATCTTACACCTGGTCATAGGCAACTAACTGTGATGAAAATAGCAACTTACCTTGGGCTAGATGTTTTCAGATTATGCTTCAATAACCTTGGTTAGAAATTTTTCAGTGCATGCTCCCCTGCCCCATGCAATCTCCCTGAATTTAGATAAAATAATCAGGCACATGATAGTCTGAAATAACGATCAAAATATGCCATGCTAATAAACAAGGTTATCTAGAATGCAACCTCTGTGCTTTTAAAACAGATAGAATAAACCTCATCAATATGCATTTTCCTAAACATCTCTTGGTGTTATATTAACCAACATAAAAAAGGGAAAAACATAAAAGTGTCCCTTTAGAAATGGCATTATTTCCAGATAAGAAAGTTGACACAAAGGTTTGTAAAGTCTCCTGAACTATTCCGTTAGTCAAGTCTCCTGAATTATCCCTCAATGTTATAAAATAAAATTAGTGGATCAATGTTGACTCTTCTTTGATACTATTTATAAAATGCTTTGATATTACTTACTAAGTTCCCTGATAACTCAAACAAGGTAAAATTAACACTTTCATTTTCAGTTATTGCTATTTTAGAAGAGGATTACCACTTTCAGTTATATGAAACTATTTTACTAAAGGCTCCTCAGATCCAACATAAAGTGATTCTTATTGCCTCACATTTTAAAACAGTATCATAAATGATATATATATATTTTTTGAGACAAAGTCTTGCTCTGTCACCAGGTGCCAGGCTGGAGTGCAGTGGTGTGATCTTGGCTCACTGCAACCTCCGCCTCCCAGGTTCAAGCAATTCTCCTGCCTCAGCCTCCCGAGTAGCTGGGACTACAGGCACGCGCCACCACACCCAGCTAATTTTTTTTGTATTTTTGAGTAGAGACGGGGTTTCACCATGTTGGCCAGGATGATCTTGATCTCTTGACCTCATGATCCACCCGCCTCAGTCTCCCAAAGTGCTGGGATTACAGGTGTCAGCCACCGTGCCCGGCCCATAAATGATCTTTATAAAAAGGTTTAATCCACAAAACTGGAAGGCTTTAAAAAAATGTCTTTTTCCTTAAAACTATATCACAGTGCCCTTGATTACCTGATAGATAAAAGGGATTTGAATTTCCTCTATGAGAACAGAACAGTGGACATATGGACCACATAGCATTCCCAGCAGTCAAGCCAGTCATGATCAAATTAAAACTTCTGCCAACTGAGAAAGTGATCTAAAACAAATGCTCTTACACAAGTAAGGCAAAGGGTGTGGTCTCTGAGACTACTGGGACAAGATCAGGAGCTATTCTCCTTTCCCATAGTCTGGACCCGGTATCCCCTCTTAAATGTTCCCAAAGCAACACAAATTTAATTCCATCACAGAACTTGCCACTCGGTGCTGTGTTCTCTGTTTCCTTGCCATCTTCCTCAATGAACTGGAAGCCTATGGATGGCAGGGACTGTTTCTTGTTCACAGCTGCACCTCAGTGCCAAGCATAGTGCCTGATAGATAGTAGACTCTTTAAGATTTGTTGAATTAAAAAAAGATGGATTTTTAAAGTGAGTTGTGCATAGCTTTTTCTCTCTACTGTTCTACCTGATATGCTTTTATTCATCTTGTCTTTGTTGCTTTTATAAAATAATGACTTTGCTAGATTAGAGGAGCATTTGGATTCATGGTGTGCCAATCTCCTTTTTAGTCATAGCACCTGGTATCAAGATCTCCAAAACCTTTCAACTGAACAGAAAAAAACTATTTAGAAGACAAGGACTTACTACTTCTAAGTATTAAGCGTTACTGAGAAAGAAACACCTCAAACAACAAACTTACTTCTTTGGTCTATTAGATGCCCTAGGCAGGGACTCACAGACATGTTTCTGACATTTCTACCTTGCAACTTTGACAAGTTAGATAACATTTCAATGCCTTAATTTCCCTAATTGTGTAATGAAGATAAAACTCTCTTTTAGATTGGAGAGGAAGACTGGGAGAGTTTTGTGTGAAGCTCATCCAGAGGTGGCATAGGCGTACTCTGTGCTACACCATGTCAATACCTGTTGCAAACTAAGCACATAATAAGTAGCATTAGGGTGGATTATGTTTAAAAATGTGAGTCGTTACACACAATGCTCATGTTTTATTGGTTTGGACGATAATGGTAAATTGCCCAGTGTTGGTGAAATGTGGCATTGATTCTGTCAGATCTTGACAAGAAAGGAACAAGAGAAGAAGGGACTGAAAGTGTAAGAGAAAGTAAAAGAGGGTAAGTGAGACCTAAGTAGATAACTAGCATCACAAAATTATTTATTAGTGGTTCCCCATTGCAGAAATATAGGTTATAAAAGGTTAGCAGATTTGCTAAAGACAAACAAAGCATGTAACTTAGAAATGAGGAACTACACCGTAATAGTCTTCCTGGCCTGAGTGCTGCTGTGGTGGGCCCTGTTGAGGAGGTCTATATGGAGGAATCTGCCTCAGTTAGCAGCTTTGATTTGATCATGACTGGCTCCACTGCTGGGAATAATATGTGGTCTGGCTGTCTGCTGGCATGAGAGATACAATAAAAAGCCTACTAGGTGTTAGCCTATGTAAATGCCTGCTGTAGAATATGCACTTAATGATAACTGTTAATATACATTTAATTATAACTGTTAATAAAGGAATTCACTCTACCAAGGAAATTCATCTGAGAGACAGTAAAAATGTAATGTAATGCCTCCAAAAATAAAGTTAACATTTTTGCATGCCTTAATCTGGGGCTTGTAAAATTCATATCTGCTCAGTCTTAAGGTACTTTCTCTTCTTATACTGCACATTCTCCATGGGCAATTTATGGTTGCAAAGGTGATTACCATCTACAAGCCAATAACAATCCAATCATGTCTCCAGCCTGACCTTTTCTTCTGTGCTTCAGATCCATATATGTAGCTAATTGCCTGTGAGTATTTCCATCTGGATATTCCATAACCTCTCAAACTTAGTATGTATAAAACTATATTCATAATTATTCCATCTTATCTACAACAACCACCGTGCTTCCTAATCTTATTGAATGGCACCACTATAAATCCATTTGCTCAAGGTGGAGACCTAGAATTAATCCTTACTCCCCCTTTCCTCTTTCCCCTTGCTACCTCACCCAGCCAGCCAGCCTAATCAGTTACTGAGTTTTGCAGATCTAAGTCTGAAGCAGCTCTCGACTCTATCTACTTCTTTCATCTTTGTTGTACTGCCCTAGTTGAGGCCATCATCCTCTTCCACTTGAATATTGCAGTAGTTACCTAATAATCTTCCTCCCTCTCACCTTGCTGCAGCTGCAGCAACAATGATCATTTTGAGGCACAAATCGGTCATGTCACCTCTCACTCTAAATACTCAACAGCTTCCCATTGCCCTTTGTACAAAGACCTATTTCCTTTATATGATTTTTAAGTCTCAGTGTATGCCTGTTATTTTAGAACAATTATTAACAGTTCTCACAAGTGTCCTGGACTGATCAATAGATTATATGCTTACCCTGCTTATAAGACCTTCTATCATCTGGGTTTTATGTACTTTTTTAGTCTATCTTTCACCATTCCCTAATTGAACTCTGCTCCAGTATCACTAAATGCCTTTCAATTCTTCTGACACACACTCCTTTAAAAAAAAAAATTACTTTAAGTCCTGGGATACATGTGCAGAACGTGCAGGTTTGTTACATAGGTATACATGTGCCATGGTGGTTTGCTGCACCCATCAACTTGTCATCTAGGTTTTAAGCCCCGATTGCATTAGGTATTTGTCCTAATGTGCTCTCTCCCCTTGCCCCCTTACCCCCAACAGGGCCCTGTGTGTGATGTTCCCCTCCCTGTGTCCATGTGTTCTCATTGTTCAATACTCATTTATGAGTGAGAACATGCAGTGTTTGGTTTTCTGTTTTTGTGTTAGTTTGCTGAGAATGATGGCTTCCAGCTTCACCTATGTCCCTGCGAAGGACATGAACTCATCCTTTTTTATGGCTGCATAGTGTTCCATGGTGTATATGTGCCACATTTTCTTTATCCAGTCTATCATTGATGGGCATTTGGACTGGTTTCAAGTCGTTGCTATTGTGAACAGTGATGCAATGTCTTTACAGTAGAATGATTTATAATCCGTTGGATATATACCCAGAAATGGGATTGCTGGGTCAAATTTATTTCTGGTTTTAGATCCTTGAGGAATCACCACACTGTCTTCCACAATGGTTGAACTAATTTACAGTCTCACCAACAGTGTAAAAGCGTTCCTGTTTCTCCACATCCTCTCCAGCATCTGTTGTTTCCTGACTTCCTAATAATTGCCATTCTAACTGCCATGAGATGGGATCTCATTGTGGTTTTGATTTGCATTTCTCTAATGACCAGTGATGATGAGCTTTTTTTTCATATGTTTGTTGGCTGCATAAATGTCTGACACATGCGCCTTTTTTGGCTTCCAGTCTATTGCCCCTTTTCTTCTCTCCTCTTATTTTTTATCTCTTTCAACCCTGGCTAATGGCAAATCATTATTCAGGTCGTGGCACAGTTCTGTTATATGTCTGTTTTATCATCACCCAGATACCAGTATTTCTACCCTCGTAGTTCTTTCCACATTGAAGTTTAACTAGGTATGTATTTGTCAAGGCCATCACCATACCATAAACTCTGCGGACAAAGATCAGGCATGTCTTGTCCATGTTTTCCTCAGGAATTACTGCTCTCTCAGTTATCGAGTAGATGCTCAGGCAATATTTGATGAGTAAATGAATACATTTGGACATATGAAAATGCCTAGTAGATTATCAACACATGTAAATCCTCAATAGTGGAGTGGATAGGGTACAGGGTGTTAAACAGTGAGGCGGAGGGGTGGGTCATATGCGTTACTTGTACACAGACCTTTCCCTTCAGAGATACCCTTTCTCCATCTGGCTATTGAAAAAAAAGATGGTGTGATTTTGTCTGTATTAACCAAAGGCTAGTTGTTGGAGTATAAACTCACAGAGCATAAACTTGCCTTGTTCCTTTCCCATTCCTAGGGTCCCTCGGGAAAGCCCAAGATGAACACAGGCAAGTTATATGTAAAATCGTGAAGTAGGGTGAGTGGTTGGTATCTTGCACATCCACCTTTCATGTCTTGTTTGTCTAGGGTACCAGATTTGGCTTCAGAAGGGGATTCCAAATTTTCTTTAAAAAGATATTCAAACCCAGTTTGCTTCCTGATTGCTTTCTTGGTTAGCTTCCTAATGTATTTTTCTTTACCATTATTAGGCATAAGTAGAGCAGGGGTTAGCAAACCATGACCTGTGGATAAAATCTGGCCTGCAGCCTATTTTTGCAAATAAAGTTTATTGGAACACAGGCATATCCATTCATTTACATACTGTCTATGGATACATTCTTGCTATGAAGGCAGAGCTGAGTGGTTGCAACAAAGACCTTGTGGCCTACAAAACCAAAATATTTACTATCTGACCCCTTACAATAAAAGCTTGCTGAGTCCTGGTCTTGAGTCCTAATCTAGGAGATCTTGGGAAGAGTCTAGGAGTTTACTACTCCAGGTGTGGTCTGTGGACCAGCAGCATCAGGATGAAGGAGTTTACTATGAATACAGAAATCTTAGGTTCACCCCAAACGTAAGTTAGAATCTGTATTTTAATAAGATCCTTGGGTGATTCATGTGCATGTCGATGTTGGAGAAACACTGATCTAAGTATTTTTGGAGACTGAGGAGATCCCCCAATAGAACTCACTCTTGAGAATGCATTGCCTCTAGGATGTGCAAATAGTTTAAATCATGGCCTAACATTAATGAGTTTCAGGAGTATCACTGCGTTAACAAGCTATATGTCTTAACTTCAAGAAATAAAGCCTTGGTAATAGAATCTTAGGACTATGGAAACTGACAAAGTGAATATTTTGGAGGATGGAAGGACTCTAAGTATGCCTCACATCACACCATTAGGGAGACATGTACTTTACCAAGCAGGCCAACCCTGAGCATGCTTTTTTTCTTTTTTGAGCCCAGGAGTTGCTGTGAGGAATTAATGATGCTAGTCAGAAACTGTTGCTGTTTTATTACACACCACAGTGCTCCATGTTATTGCAATGACAAAATACCCCCACTCTCTGTCCACTTCACTGTTTCTGAGCTTTGATGAAGAAAGGCTTGGTTGAATTTCTAAAAAACTGTCATTTGCTATTCATAATTTGTTTTGGTGGCTCTAACCTTTTTTTAAAAAGTCATGCAAAAGAAGGCTATTTTTTTATTATTTTTGAGATGTTACGTTGGGGACAATTCCTGGAACCTTGTAGGAATGAAATTGAGCAGTGGAACAGTGTGATAGCGTTTGCCATCAAACAAAGCTTCCATGTGATTACTAGCAAGGGCTGCGAAATATTCTGTAAGTTTGTTATGTGGTAAGGCAGAGAGTGTTGCCAGCAGTACATGATGTTCCTCTTTAGAGCAGGAGATGTGTTTACCCTTCCAAAATAATACAAAATAAAACCTAAAGTCAAGGACACAGAGTACTCTTTTGTAAATGTGCAGACCCAGTGTGTCCATCTAGGAAATCTAATAAATCTCATCATTAACTCCATCACTGTAACATTTTGTTACAGTGAGGAAGACACAGAAGTTGATTTTGTTTTTCTATTTTTGTTGCTGTTGTTTTGCTCAAGTCTTTTATTTCACTAACCTTGGGCTCAGATTCCTTTATTAAAAAGGAAAACATGCTCTAAATGTATTACCATATTAATTTAAGTGAAAGTACACTTTGTATCATTTGGAACCTGAAAATAATAGTTCTATGCACTCGCAATTCATGATGGTAACGGGATGGCAATGGATGAAAAACCATTGTTTTGATGTCACCTTTTTCCACCCTTACTAAAACCATTTCTATAGCTAATAAATTATACTTTTGATTGATTTTGAAAATTTTCTTTATTTCACTTTACCATATCTTTGATGCAGTTTTCAAATGAATCAATTAAAATAAAAATTGTGTCTAAAAGAAAAAAAGAGAAACAAAAGAGACTTCAGTGTTCCAAAGTGGATATTCAGGCCCTTAAAATATGAAGCTAGTTATGTAGATTCATTGAAATAGTCTCTCAGCTGGGAAGGGCTGGAGATGTTGACCCAAGGAGATTTGCAGTTTTAAATTTTAGTTGTATTCCATACTACTCTCGAATGACTTGACGCCCCATAGCTCAGGAGCACAGGGTGAATGGGGCAATTATACAGATTTAAAATTCTGGATTGTTACATGTTGCTCTTGTCAAAATCCTTCACTGTTATAAATGCAGTCTACATATCTAGGGAATGGGGCTATCTATAAATGTTCTCCATATGGAGGGGAAGTTTACCTCCTCCTTCTGTAGCGAGCTGTTCTGATCCAAATAAACTCTGTGAATGGGTGAAACTCATGCTCCTTCCTTGCCTGTTAACTCACTTAAAAGTATCTATGATTCTAGTTCCACAAATAGTTCCAGAGTATCTTCTATGGGCCAAGTCCTGTGTCAGCATAGGTTGTTTCAGTAACTCCTTACCATTACCTTGTAGGTTAGGCATTATTCCGCTCAAATTGTGGATGAAGAAACTCACAGAGGGAAGGTGTTCCAGCCACTCCACCATGCTGCATTGTTTTACGAGTGAGTTAAAAAGGCTTTATTTATTTATTTATTTTGACCAAGTAATGATTAAGGCAATGAATGTGTAATATGCCAACACTGCATTCCTTGTTGGAGATACAAAGGTAAATGTGTCACTGTTTTTGCCCTCATGGACTCTATGCCAAATGGAAAGATACGGATTTCATTTTTTTAAATCTCTTTTGTTGCTTTTACTTGGTAGTAGAAGTGCCACATGGCCCATGCTACATGCAGGACCTGTGTGAAAGAGCTGAGGCAGAGCCTGTGCTCTCTGCATGTTCATACTTCATAGCAGACGTAATAAACTGACAAAGATGACTGAACAACTGCATGGGTGATGACAAATGTGCTTATTAGATGTAATAGCTCATTAATTCAAGAATCTCAAATTTTGAAAAATAACAGCAATCCAATAAGTAAAATAAGCCTCTGAGCATCTAAAATAGAAGTCACTGGGTCTATCAACTAAAGCTCATGTGCTTTATTTGCAGAAAAACAATTCAGGCCCTTGTTTGAACCAATTTACCCTTATCTCACACAAAATTTTAACATGGTTAGGTATCTGCTTGTAGCTCACAGCAAATTTAAAAAGAAACCTACTTATCCTTGGGCATCAGTCAAAATAAGAAATTAGATTTCTCTCCAAAATATTAATAATAATTTTGTTGAGGGCTAGTTCTGTTCAGTTGAATTGAGAGATAGTTTTGAAAATGCATTTAGGAATACAAGAAGCACAAAATAAACACATTTGATTTGACTTTCTTATGATGTGATTGAGCTTAAGTCTGTTTTCAAAGCCACCATACCTTTTATTGAAAATAACTGTATGCATTACCCTTTGCTTCATCCTCTCTCATTTTCCACTGGTGTGTGCAACTGACAATGGTTCTAGCGGATATTGGAGATTTATTTACCCAATGATTAAGTGCCTAAGGCAAAAGTTGCCTTTAAAATGATAAACATACATTAGACATATATAACAAAGTTTATTTACTCACTTTCTTTCTTGGCCACTACATTTAATCACACTTTGTACTTTTATAGAATGTTCTATAGTTTGTAAATTATCCAAATATCTTCTTTACCTTACAGTCTTCTATTATAACTTTGAGTACATAAAATTATCTTCATCACCACCATCATCACCTTCTCCATCATTATCATCTGCTATAGTTTGAATGTCTGTCCCCTCTAAAACTCATTGAAATTTAATTGCCATTTTAACAGTATTAAGAGGTGGGACCTCTAAGAAGACATTAGGCCCCATGAGGGCTCCACCCCATAGGTGAGGTTCATACCCTTATAAAAGAATGAATTTGGACCCTCTTGCTCTCTCTCACTTTCTTGTCTTCTGCCATGTTATAATGTAGCAAGAAGGCCCTTGCCACATGACAGCACCTTGAAATTGCACTTTTCAGCCTCCCAGCCATAGATACTCTGTTATAGCAGCACAAGACAGACAAAGACACCATTATTATTATTGAGCATGTGTTAAGCACTTAAAATATACCAACTCATTGGTGGCTTTCTTTTTTTTAATTGCCTTATTTTTTGTTATATAGGTATACACATGCCATGGTGGTTTGCTGCATCCATCCCCTGTCACGTACATTAGGTATTTCTCCTAATGTTATCCCTCCCCAATCCCCCTACCCCCTGCTATCCCTCCCCTAGTCCCCCCACCCCCAACATACCCCAGTGTGTGATGTTCCCCTCCCTGTGTCCATGTGTTCTCATTGTTCAACACCCACTTATGAGTGAGAACATGTGTGTTTAGTTTTCTGTTCTTGTGTCAGTTTGCTGAGAATGATGGTTTCCAGCTTCATCCATGTCCCTGCAAAGGACATGAGCTCATCCTTTTTGATGGCTGCATAGTATTCCATGGTGTATATGTGCCACAATTTCTTTATCCAGTCTATCATTGATGGGCATTTGGGTTGATTCCAAGTCTTTGCTATTGTAAACAGTGCCACAATAAACATACGTGTGCATGTGTCTTTATAATAGAACAATTTATAATCCTTTGTGTATATACCCAGTAATGGGATTGCTGGGTCAAATGGTATTTCTATTTCTAGATCCTTGAGGAATCGCCACACTGTCTTCCATAATGGTTGAACTAATTTACACTCCCACCAACAGTGTAAAAGTGTTCCTATTTCTCCACATCCTCTCCAGCATCTGTTGTCTCCAGGTTTTTAAGTGATCACCATTCTAACTGGTGTGAGATGGTATCTCAATATAGTTTTGATTTGCATTTCTCTAATGACCAGTGATGATGAGCATTTTTTCATATGTTTGTTGGCTGCATAAATGTCTTCTTTTGAAAAGCGTCTGTTCATATCCTTTGCTCACTTTTTGATGGAGTTGTTTTTTTCTTGTAAATTTGCTTTAGTTCTTTGTAGATTCTGAATATTAGCCCTTTGTCAGGCATTAGTGACTTTCAATAAGCCTGTGAGGTAGATAATATTATTATCTTGATTTTTTGATGAAACTGAAGCAAAAGTTTGATAATTTACCCAAATGTATATACCTAGTATATGTAACTGAGGACAGTCTCCTAAACATTATTCTATATTGCCTTTGACCTGATATGACTTTAAGCAATTTTAATTTTAGTACTTCATTTTCAAAAGCAGTAAACTAAGGCCTGAAAAGAACAACTGGCTTTCCTTTGACACTCAACCAGTTCTTGACAGAATTTTGATTAGAATTCACATTTTTTTTTTAACTTTCAGTTCAGTGATCTAATATTATGCTTTGTTCCCTATTTTCTAGGTAATATAATCTCCGCCAGAATGTCCACTTCATAAGGGAAAAAAGGTAGAAACTAAAGCTTTATACTCTTCCATAAAAACAATGTTCGATAGGAGTGGAGACTCAACCTATTGATGAAATTAGATGCTAGGAGTATTTTTATATTCATTGCTACCTGTGAGGGCCTGTTAACCAATATATTTCATAAATGGCATAGAATAATAATTCATGTTTAGCCTTTTAGGAAAGCCATTTTATCTCCAGCATCCTTAATTCTGAAGGGTTGTACGCCAGTATTTTTATACCTATTGTCTTAATATTCATAACTGAGTAATATTGAGTTATATCACAAAATCATAGCGTACCTTTCTAGTATCTAATAACAATACATTTAAATATTCACAGTTCTAGAACAAAGTTGAACAGTGCTTGAGTAACTTTGAATGAGACTTGGCTTGCCTTTTTCAATCCTTGCACCATTCCATTCCCATTCATGATTAGTTCCTTAGGCATATACAAGACAAATAAGTTGCTTGTTTTGAAAACTGAAACATTATTATTGGTTAATATATGTTGAATACTACTAAAGATTCAAGTGCACCAAAGAACATGTGGAAAATAAGCTTTCTTCTTAATAGCTGACATTCTTAAAAATATGGAAGGGAAGATCTAGTATTTTAGGATGCTCAGTAGTATTCAATTGTGAAAACTAAAGAACATGTTTCTTCTTATAAGTTCTGTTAATTACAGAACAGAATTTGGTTTGAATGAATTAATTTTAATCCTTGTTTGTGGTAAGGAATTTAGATTATGGAGTACCCAAA
The DNA here is from genome assembly GCA_004027715.1 of Plecturocebus donacophilus. NCBI lineage: Eukaryota > Metazoa > Chordata > Mammalia > Primates > Pitheciidae > Plecturocebus > Plecturocebus donacophilus. The sequence continues at coordinate 20,697 of PVKP010030737.1, forward strand.
GGGCTTCATTATGAGACAGTTTCACTTATAAGCAGAGCATCAATTTACCTATTTGCTTTTGAGCAAGATTTAAACTTATGGGTAAAATATTCCCTTGGGTTAAGGCAGATGCCTTGAGAAGTTGCATTAATAACTATTTAGAGTAACTCTTTATGATTCATGAGCTAAGCAGGGTTATTTTCCTGTGGCTCAACAGACCATCTGTAAATTGGCCTGACATAGAGCTTCAAAAGAATACATACATACTAAAAAATTCAGAGTTAGAATTGAGGCTATTTTCTTAACTTAATTTGAAATCCCAGTTGTTGTTTTGAGACTGAATCAAGTGTCTTTTATTTTAAGCTCTTTTTCATTGGGGTCTAAATGCTGACTATAGGTTAATTTCAGCATATAAGCTTTAACATATGGTAAGCAAGTAAATATTTTTCAGTTATTTGATATGTATTTCCTAATGTTTGAGTATATTGAGTATATCAAGTAGAAAATACCATAGAAACTCAGACAAAAATAATAATATTATATAATCACTGAATCTCTAACTTCTCCATCCTCTAAATACAAATAATGTCTCCATGACTTCAATTATGAAGAGTATACATTTTTAACCATGAATGTAACACATTACTTTGTAAGAATCAAACAACACAAAAGTGAATAAAAAGAAGTGATTGCCCACCCCCACTCCCTATTTCTTAGGTATCTGTAGTGTATAAAATTTCAGGCTCTTTTTCACAAACATATCTATGTATATACATCTACAGGCACATATATAATTTTTGTTTTATAAACATTGAGATCAGATTATACTTACTGTATGAGAACCTGTTTTTTAAATCTTAAAATTAGCCACATATAAAGATTAAATGAATTTTTAACAGCTAAATATTATTCTATCATAATTTAAAAATCATTTTCTTGTTGATAGATATTGAAATCATATTCTAAATTATTTTCTATAAAATGATTCCTGGTGAAAAGATTCTTGTAGCTCTCCCAATAACATTAATAATATCAATATTTATACTTGATTAAAAATCCACACTTGACTCTAAATTCAAGATACACACAAATATATGGTAAGAAGTAAATCTCCCTCCCACTCCAATTTCTTAACCATTCAGCTTTTAAAGAGTTTTTCTGGGAATTATTTAGCGTATATATGTGTGTACACAAAATTTCTCTGCACATAGGCTACCATAATCTATACACTCCTATGTGCTTTGCTCTTTAACTTAATAATAGATCAATTGGTTCAAACTGCCTATTCTTTTTTTTTCTATTATGAAATATTCCACTACATGGATATAGTATAATTTATTTGATCCATTAAATATTCAATAGTCCCTTATTAATTTGTTTTTCATCTTCTCTATTACCTTAAACATATGCCATTTTCACAGATGATCATATGTCTGTAGCATGAAATATATGTGGAATTGGTGGGTCAAAAACTATATGCAATTTTGTTTTGGAAAATATCAAATTTTAAGCCTTTTGTATTTGGAAATTGTAATAGTATACTCTTCTACCAGCAATGTTTAAAAACATTTTCCTTGCAACTATCTGGCATGATTTTTCTCTCTCTTTTTCTCTCTCCTTCTCTTTTATTATGGCCAAACTGATAGATTAAAAAAATGATACCTCATTATGATTTTCTTTTCTATATTTTAAAATTATCAGTGAGGCTGAAAAATAAATCATGTGTTTAAGCACCATTTATATTGTCTTTTATATACATATACATAATTTTTTCCCCTTTTATTCTCGATTTGATTCTTGGACATTCCTTGGACATTGAAGAGTCATGTAAACTCTTCACATATAAGGCATTTTATTAGACATTAATTGCAAATTCACCTACCCCACCCTCTTCCAGTGAAATTTATCATTTATTATTTGGCTTTGTGATATTTTGTAATGAAAAAGTTTTTATTTTTACCTAATAGAATGTATCATCTATTTTTAGTGGTTTCTGAGTTTGATTTGATACTTAGAAAGTTTATTTCCTCTTCTAATTTGTTTTTAAAAATTATTTAATCTTTTTAGTACCTCTATGGCTAATTTTTTTCACCTTTATATCTCACATACATCTGAAAACTATTTGGTTTATTTTTACACACCATGTTTTAAATCTACTTAATACTGATTTAATGCTCAACTTACATAACACAAACTCCTTTTACCAGATTCAAGGATATCAGCCATTCCTTTAGTCTCCCTTGGTTGTTTTTTTGAATATTCCCAAAGGGTTATCACAAACCATCTGGTATGAGAGAGAATAATTCCATGTTTATAATCGTGGCTTCTGAAATCAGACAGACTTTGATTTAAATTATGGCTGTATTTATTAGCTGTGGCACCTTCAGGAAATGTCAGTAGATGCTAATGGCCATAGTAGTGGTAATGCCGCCATCGTAAGGTTGCTGTGAGGATTAAATGAGATGATACATGTTAAATGCCTGGTACATAGTAAGTACATGGTAATATTAGCTGTTATCTTCATCATCATTATTATTAATGTTTTGTTAATAATTAATACTAGTGTTATTGTTATTAATTGCCAGTAGAATCTCAATGAGATAGCTTTCTCTACTGATCTGGAGAGCAGTTCAGTGATGTGAAAGGTGCAGTTAGTGCCCAGGCATGGTGGATCACACCTGTAATCCCAGCAGGTTAGGAGGCTGCCTCCTGGGCAGGAGGGGGCAGATCTCTTGAGCCCAGGAGTTTGAGACCAGCCTGGATAACATGGCAAGATGCTGTCTCAAAAAAAGAAAAAGAAAAAGAAAAAAAGGGTGAAAAAAAAGGTGCACTTAGTGGAAGTCTTACTATGTAAGGTGCTATCTCTAGTCATGCCACACTGCCAAAGTCACAGCATTTTAGAGGTGATTAGGACCTGTTTTCTAATTGTGCATTGCACAATATCATTTGACTGTGAAAGGTCCTGCTTATTCCCAGTGTCCACCATGCTTTTCAAGAAGTGTGCAGACTCACATCCATCTAATTGTGAGATCCAAATCCAGGCCAGTAGGCCTGGTGGGTAACAGGTACAGAAAATAAAGGAGAATATAACTATGAGGTAGGTAAAACCTTCCTCGGAATTAAAAAATTCTGAAGTTATAAAAGAAAGCCTCAACAGATTTTAATATTTAAAAGTTCAGAATATTTCTGTGCAATTTGATGTCAAAGAACAAAGTTAAAAGATAATTGTCAACCTGGCAAAAAAAAATTTGCAACATATATACATAAAAAGACAACAACCTTACTATCTAAGAGTTTCATGCAAATTAAGAAGGAAAAGACAATCTAACAGAAATTCAAAAAATTACAAATGGCTAATAAATAATGTGAAATATGTTTAAATGCAAATTAAAACAGAGATATGTTTTTGGCTTTTACATAGGCAAACCCTTTAAATATTTATAATAGCTAAGGGCATGGGGAATTAGGTATTCATACATTACAGGTAGAATGCAATTTGGGGGTCCATAAAAAATTAACAGTATGTGTATACTTTGAACTGACAAATGTCACTCCTAGATATCTCTTCTATATACTCATGTGTGTGCATTAAGATATATGACTGAGGGAATTAATTGCAACATATAAAGAAGAAGAAACAATTTAAATGTTCATCAATAGAGGAATGGTTGATTTGGAATGCTATATAATGGTTAAAAAGCAGGTAGTAAATTCTGACATGGCAAGATTTCCCAAGCATATTATTAAACAAAAAAGTAAGTTACAGAACAAAATGTTGAGTGTGATCAGAAATGTATAGTGTGATAGTGTCATAAGTGATGAGAAATCCTCCAGAATATGGGAGGTTTTCACTTTTTATTCTCTGTACTTCTTTGTTGTTTGAAATGTTTATAACTAGAACGTATTCATGGGTGCTTCAGTAAATAAAACTGGAAAAAAGATACCATGGTTAACCTTACATAATACTGTTTGCTGTGATTTGTAATGGCGTGATTGCTTCTAAAATTTAGCCTAGGGTAATTTATATTTTCAGAATACAATTGGAAAACCAATTATGAGATTACAAATATTCAGGGCATATAACAAGATTGTTCACAAACCACCAAATATAGGACTGGCTTTGCTGCAGCACATTTTAAGATAATGCCTAGCCCTTCGTTAGAGTGGGACATGGGTTATAATGAGGTGATTTTGCAGACAATCAGCACCCAGCCCCATCATTCTAAATTCTGCTCTGCAGCAAGTAGTGTCACATTTTGGGATGGACTTTCACTCTCTGCTGTAATCCTACAGAGCTTTTGCTCTTTAACATGTAAGAAAAACAGTGGCAATATAAAATTTCCCTGCTGTCATTGAAATTGTGAAATGGACTTACAGTTGTTTGGCAAAACCCTTGCTCAAGGACCTAGTTAATCTTCCCTCTTGAAATTTCATGAGAAAGAGATTGATGCCCTAATATCACTAACTTTCTGTCTCCTTGGCCCTTTGGGTCTGTCATTTGTTTTCCTGTTTTTGACAACTATCTGTATAAGCAAACAACAGTGCAAACATGATGGTAAACGTCAGTAGTACTCATCTGCAGTGTCAGGGAGACATCAGGGAATGAAGAGGACTGTGACAAAACACTAAGTGAATGCCCCATCCAAAAAAGGCAGCGCTGTTCAGCTCCAGTTGGTTGTTATCACGTTGGAACAGAGCCCAGTGTTTTAAAGAGTAGTTTTAAAAAGTGTTTTAAAGAGTAGCAAATGAAAAATTTCTCGATTTTATATAATTTCCCCTCAATTTAAAAATATTGGGTAGTGTAAATATAAAGTATAAAAATACTTAGTGAATCCTATAAAATTTATGTGAAAATCAAATGGTGGGTACCATTTTGTAACCTGTGACAGTTATTAAAAATACAGAATCTCGAGAGAGAGATCCAAGATGGCCGATTAGCAACAGCTTAGGAATGTAGCTCCCAGTGAAAGTGCAGAGAACGAGTGGACCCCCAACTTTTTGACGAATTTTTGTTGCCCACAGACCGGGAGATTCCCGGCAGAGGAGCCACATAGGTCACCAGCGTGACTCTTTTGGCTGGCCCGGCTGTTTTGCTGGTGCCCCAGTGTGGCGCTTCCTGGTGCGGAGTATACGGGATGGACGGGCTCGGCTGGTCCCATCCCCACAAGTAGAACAGCAATTGGAAGTGCTGAGGACTGAGAGTTTCACAGCAAGCACAGCAAACCCGGGAGGGTCCGGCTCTGTGGGGAACAGGCATCCGCCAAAGGAAAACTAAGAAACAGAAAAACTTCATCACCAGGCGGAGAGAGATCCAAGATGGCCAATTAGCAGCAGCTCAGGATTGTAGCTCCCAGTGAAAGCACAGAGAGCAAGTGGATGCCGCAATTGCAGATGAATTTTTAATGCCCACAGACTGGGAGATCCCCGGCGAAGGAGCCACACGGGTCGCCAGCGCAACTCTTTTGGCCGGCGAGGCTGTTTTGTGGGCACCCTGGTGCGGCGCTTCTCGGTGCGGAGTATACAGGACTGGGTGCCCTGTCGGGCTCCGCTAGTCCCATCCCCACAAGGAGAACAGCAAGTGGAAGCGCTGAGGACTGAGAGCAAGCACAGCTGATCCCGGGAAGGCCCAGCTCTGTGGGGAAGGGGCGCCCCCCCGAAGGAAAACTAAGAAACAGAAAAACTTCATCACCAACAAGCCGGACGTCCACTCAGAGACCCAATCTGAAAGTTGGCAATTACAAAGACTACAGGTGGATAAATCCACAAAAATGGGAAGAAACCAGTGCAAAAAGGCTAAGAACACCCGAAATCAGAATGCCTCTCCTCCTACAGGGGATCGCAGCTCCTCATCAGCAAGAAAACAAGGCCTGACGGAGGATGAGTGTGAGGAACTCACAGAATCAGGCTTCAGAAGGTAGATAATAAGAAACTTCTGTGAACTAAAAGAACATGTTCTAACCCAATGCAAAGAAACTAAGAACCTTGAAAGAAGATTTAATGAAATGCTAACGAGAATGGACAACTTAGAAGAATATAAGTGAATTGATGGAGCTGAAAAACAACACGAGAACTTCGTGAAGCATGCACAAGTTTCAACAGCCGAATTGACCAAGCAGAAGAAAGGATAACAGAGTTCAAAGATCAACTCAATGAAATAAAATGAGAAGGCAAGATGACAGAAAAAAGGATAAAAAGGAATGATCAAAGTCTCCAAGAAATATGGGACTATGTAAAAAGACCTAATCTACGTTTGATAGGTGTACCTGAATGTGACGAAGAGAATGAATCCAAGCTGGAAAATACTCTTCAGGATATTATCCAGGAAAACTTCCCCAACCTAGCAAGGCAGGGCAATATTCAAGTCCAGGAAATACAGAGAACACCACAAAGATATTCCTCAAGAAGAGCAACCCCAAGGCACATAATCGTCAGATTCACCAGGGTTGAAATGAAGGAGAAAATACTAAGGACAGCCAGAGAGAAGGTTCAGGTTACCCACAAAGTGAAGCCCATCAGACTCACAGCAGATCTCTCAGCAGAAACCCTACAAGCCAGAAGAGAGTGGGGGCCAACATTCAACATCCTTAAAGAAAAGAACTTTCAACCTAGAATTTCATATCCGGCCAAACTAAACTTCATAAATGAAGGAAAAATAAATTTTTTTGTGAACAAACAAGTACTCAGAGATTACATCACCACCAGGCCTGCTTTACAAGAACTTCTGAAAGAAGCACTACACATGGATGGGAACAACCAGTATCAGCCATTCCAAAAACATACCAAAAGGTAAAGAGCATCACCATGATGAAGAATCTACATCAACTAATGGGCAAAACAGCCAGCTAGCATTACCAGAAGCTGCAATTTTTGTCTCTGATAAAACAGACTTTAAAACAACAAAGGATATAAGAAACAAAGAGGGACATTACATGGTGGTGAAAGGATCAATGCAACAAGAAGAGCTAATGATCCTAAATA
>PVKP010030738.1:0-27654 GCA_004027715.1 Plecturocebus donacophilus
TTTTGCTGTTTCTTTCTTTCTCCTTTTCTTTTTCTAAAAAAAAAAAAAAATATCATCTGTAAAAGTAATTACTAGTTTTGGAGGTTTAAAACAAAGTAGAAAAAAAGGCAATAGTAATATGTAAGATTGGGACGAGGCTAATCTAAGTTAAAACATTCTAAGATTTTTGCATTTCATAGGAAGAAGATAGATATATTGATAAACTTTAGGTTGGGTTAGGTCAGGGATGTGGGAGAGCAAATTAAGGATAACAATGCAAAGGTAACCATTATGGTAATAGAATACATAATGTGCAAACCAAAAGAGGCAAAAAGAAATATTTAGAATACTTAGTGGATCCAATAGAAGGTAAGAGAGAAGAAAGAAAGAAGTAAGGAAAAAGCTTGGTAAATTAAAAATATAAAATTACGTAATAGAGGGTAGAAAGAAAAATATTTGAGTAGTCTCAATAAATATGAATAGATTGGATTTGCAAGATAAATAGAAGATATGTAAAATAACCAAGACCCAGAAATATGGTGTTTTTAGTAATTAACCTAAAACAAAATGGTACTGAAAGGTAGCAAGGACTAAGATAGGAAAATATAGACCGGGCAATACTAATCAAATAAAATGTAATAGAGTAATCTCATTATCAGATGATAGAAACTTTAGGGCCCAAAGTATGCTGAAAGACAAAGAGGATTATTACTTAATGATAACAAGAACAATTTATAGGAAAATATAACACTCCTGAACCTGTATGCACTTAGCAACAGAGTCTCTAAATATTTAAAGCAAAAAATGTCAATGAACAAATGAACAAATCCCATGATATTTTGGGGAGACTAAAATGCCCCTCTTGTTAATGAATAAATCAAGCTGACAAAAATTTGGCAAGGATATTTGTAAGATTTGTACAACATAATTGACAAGCTTAATAAAATAGACATATGAGGCCAGCCATGGTGGCTCACAGACCTGTAATCCCAGCACTTTGGGAGGCCCAAATGGGCAGATCACCTGAGTTGAAGGTTCAAGACCAGCCTAACCAACATGGAGTAACCCCATCTCTACTAAAAATACAAAATTAGCCAGGCATGGTGGCATATGCCTGTAATCCCAGCTACTCAAGAGGCTGAGACAGGAGAATTGCTTGAACTGGGAGGCGGAGTTTGCAGTGAACTGAGATCAAGTCATTGCACTCCAGTCTGGGCAAGAAGAGCGAAACTCCGTCTCAAAAGTAAATAAATAAATAGACATATGAAGGGAAAATAATTAGAAAATGCATTTGCTTTTCAAACAAGTGGAAGGAATACTTCCATGAAGACCCCTTTATCCTGCCCCCTACTTTCACTACCCCATCACCCTGCTTCCCTACCCCCAAATATGTCTTATAAGGAACTTGTAGGGGAAGTAGAACTGACTGGCCTATAGGAAACTCGGTGGACACATAAGAATGCGATCTGAGCTCAGAAGGGCTCCTGTGGAAGAGAAACAGAAGCAGACTTCTTTGTGGTTCCAAGGGGCAGACCCAGGATTTAGGTGGAAATTAGAGAGAGGCAGCTCTCATCTCAGTTGAAGGAAACCTTCCAAGCAGGCAGAGCTGCCTAAATGTGGATTAGGCTGTGAATCTTCTGTCATTGAGAGTGTCTGGTGTGGGCAATAAGGCCACTTGGGAGGAAGGCTGAGGAGGGTTTCGAGCTTCAGAATGGGGCTTGGAAGAGGTAACCACTAGGGCCCCTTTCAGCTCTGAGCTTCAGCATTGTGTGACGCATGTGGTGGCATTTGCTTCTTCTATTTTGGAGAAAAGACGAATTTGTTGATTCTTTCCCGATGCCTTGGCTATGAAACCAAATGGGATGACTTTACTGAAGACCATCCCGTAATCTAGCTCGGTGTCAATACTTTTAAGAGGATGCAGACCATTCTTGGGTCAGGGCAACAGAGTTGATGATTTTTTTATTTCAGGCTCATCAAGAGGGCAGATAACTTTATCTACCTGTTGGTTGCAGTACTTCAAGGGTTCCTGGCAAGAGCCAGCTCATCAGGATGAGAGCATGAAAGGAAGATGGTGATAAAAAAGCTTTCAGAAGGAGCTTAGAGACTTAGACCAGTTCTAAATGACAGACTGAGGTCCTATCTGTGGCCATCCATGGGGCTGGAGCTGGGAAACAGAGATTAAGACTAGTAGAGTCAAAGAGGTACAGCTCAGGGAGGTCAAGGGTAGGTGAAGATGATGGTGGGAGGTCCCGAGGAAGGGGGAATCTGCCAAGAGGAATGTCCCCATTTCACTGGCAGTATGAGGGGATTGGCTTGGGCAGATGATGTGGAATTCTGAGGAGGTGCTGTGGTAGGATGGTGTGGTGAGCAGTGGCATGGAATTGCGCAGACCCATGCATGGCCCAGAAAGCCCTGGGGAGAGGACGGAGGTGTGCTTTCTATTGGGAAGTTCATCAGGGACCCAGGTCAGGAGGACTGCTGGAAGCAGTATAGTGTTGTGGTTAAGAGCACAGGCTTTGGAAGTAGCTGCTCGTGACTTTGCAACCTATTATGTTAGTTCTGAGCTCATGTAATCTCTTGGGAGATTATGGTAATAAAAGTGATCCGGAGTTTATGTGATTCTTCCTTTATCCCTAGCTTTGAGAACACTGGTTACCATCACATCTCAAACAAGCATTAGCTTTTCTTCCTTTGTGTACAAAGTTATTATTTCAAACCTACTTGGCTTTACCACTGCTTTATCCTCAGTTTTCTCATACGTAAAATGGGGATAATAACAATACTTGTGTTGTAGTTGCTTGTACTGATTACATGAGGTGCACAGAAAGAGAGTTTAGCAGAGGGTTCAGCCCATAGTAGGCACTCCAAATGTTCCTTTATTATCATTGTTATTATCATTAAGGAGCGTTCTGCCACATCAGAGGTTCTACAGGGCAGAGAGTCAGGGTCATGGTGGGAAAGGGATCGGGAAGGCCCAGGTGGGTAGGGCTGGGTTGGGCAGGGAAGGAGCTGGAGAGGAGGCATGAGGGAGTTTGCACAGGGAGGCTGAATGACTAGGAATTGTCTTGGTGGGAGGGGTGAGAAACAGATCAGAGGCCCTATCTGACCTGCAGTGATGGAGCATTTGCGCTGGGGAGTTGCTGGAAACTTCCTTACCCAGGCTTTCTCTGTTTTCACTGTTTGCCTGGCTACAGATTACACAGGCAAATGAGCGCAGGCTTCCAGGGAAATATTCCATTAAAGCAATCAAAATAACAATTTGTATCACTTTTAGAACTTCTGCCTGAGGAGCTAAGAAATTTCTGTAATAAATTATTAATTCTGGGTTATACTGTAAAAATTTTCCCCTACAAACAAACAATTTCACATTTCCTTTTCGGTGCAACAGCAGACAAGTTCTCCAGTCTCTTAGATCTGCCTCAAAAGGAAGGAGGAGGTATTTAACCCAGATGGTGATACTTCTAAGGAAGCTGCCTAACAGAAAGTGTCCTGTCCCTCTCGGAGGAAGGGATGGGACTGCCGGCCCTTGTAGCCTTGTTCTTGGGGACACTCACTGCCCCTACTCATGGCCGGGCTGCACCTGTGTTGGCCACGTGGCAAGGCAGTAAGAGCCAGGGTTCTGGAGTCCCTGGTCCTGGAACCTGGTGTGTATACCTGCTGGCTGTGTGACTCAGACAGTTTGCTCCCCCTCACTTAGCCCTGGTTTTTCCATCCACAAGAGGGGGTGGCCATGTCGACGTGCTGGCACAGAGCTGGTGTGAGGCTCCTGTGTGTCTCCAAAGTCTTGGACAGTGCCTAGCACATGGGAGACATTTAGAGGATGTTATTTATCATTATTATTTACATTCTCAGGGAATGTCTCAGTGATACAGCCACAGCTCTGCCCCTCACAAGGGGGATGGGGTGCACAGAGAGTGGGTGGATAGGAGTTTGAGGAAGAGGGCACCAGGTGGAGAAGTGGAAGGAGGAAGAAGAGGAAGGAAAAAAGCATGGAAACACATGCATGTGTGTTCAGTCTGGGAAAGGGAGAGCAGTTTCAGGTGGCCAAAGTGTGAGGTGTGGTGGGGGTGTGGGGATGGCTCTGGAAATTCTGTTTAAAAATATATGTATGTATATGTTCACATACACATATACATACAAATATAATAAAATAATACCATATGTATTATAGTAATCTAATAGCTGGACAGTGTATGCATATCCTTAAATACTTTCATTTGAGGCCATTTGAGACCAGCCTGGAAAACATAGCGAGATCCTATCTCTACAAAAAAACTAAAAATTAACCAGGTGTGATAGCTACTCTGGAGGCTGAGGTGGGAGGATCACTTGAGCCCAGGAGTTCAAGGCAGCAGTGAGCCATGATGGTGCCACTGCATTCCAGCCTGGGCAACAGAGTGAGACCCTGACTTAAAAAAATAATAATAATAAATAAACAAATTAATACATAAAATTTGAGGAAACTGAGGAAATGGTACTTGGTCCAAAGCAAGGTTTAAAATTTTTACGTTGTGTTAGCCTGACAGGACATTTATGGTAGGTTTGGAGCCAGTTTAATTTTTCATATATTTTAAATGTCAGGGCTTATGATTTTGGATGTTCTAGTGTGAGGATCAGTGGTGAGCCTGATGGAGCTGTCTCTAGAGCTGCTGGGAAGGGGAATGTTGCTTCTCTATGGGACAGCTTTTTAGGAATAGGCATATTCATTTATATGGGTTCCCCTGAACAAATTCATTTATGAATAGAATCTGCATGTCACATTATAGCTCATGGAATAAATCTGGAGAAATCCTATGTGCCCTGGGGTCAGCACTATTAGTCGCCTTGCTATTATCCTTTTTCTGGGCTTCTGATCCTGTTTAGAATGGGTGTTTGGGATTTGGAGAAAGTAACCATTTCCCTCCTGTTTTGGCCCTGGCCGTGGCTGGCTTATCATTTTACACGTGGACTGAGGGTTAGGAGGTCAGGAGCAGGAAGTGGTCCTGGAGCTTTCCAATTTGGTTGGGCCCTGCCTGGTGGTTGGTGAAGAAGTTGCCTCAAGTCTCCTGGGGATGCTTCCCAGCTCACCAGTGGATTTCAAATAACTTAAAATGGACTTAAACCGCAGAGTCCCAGTGACTGTAACCTATCTCTAGCACATAGTTTTCCCTTCCATTACTGGTAGTCAGAAAGCTACATCTAGGCCGGGCATAGGGACTCATGCCTGTAATCCCAGCCTTTTGGGAGACTGAGGCAGGTGGATCACAAGGTCCAGAGATTGAGACCATCCTGGCCAACATGGTGAAACCCCATCTCTATTAAAAATGCAAAAATTAGCTGGGCGTGGTGGTGTGCACCTGTAGTCCCAGCTACTTGGGAGGCTGAGTCAGGAGAATTGCTTGAACCTGGGAGGCAGAGGTTCCTGTGAGCTGAGATTTCGCCACTGCACTCCAGCCTGAGTGACAGAGTGAGACTCCGTCTCAAAACAACAACAACAAGAATGTGAAGCGTGGAGGTTGAGGATGGTGGGTCTGAGATGGAGACTAGATGGACTTGGCAGGGCTGGGATGGGTGGGATGGGCCTGCAATGGAGGAGGGCAAGCCAAGGACACAGAAGGCCCTGGTGGGGAAACTGAGGGCTGGGTGCAGAGAAGGAGAGCTGGGAGACAAGGGTCAGTGGGTGTTACGCTCTGTGGTTAAAGACTGAGGCACTTGCAGCCTTGTAGGGTAGCATCAGCTGTGCTGAAGGCAGCTGCCTGGCCACCAGGTCCTGCCCTTCCATGGCACTGCTCTTCCCGGACTCACTCTCTGAGGGAGAAAGCTGGGCTCCACAACCTCTAGCAGCTCCTCTGCTAAAAGCTCTGCTTCCAGCAACAGCATTTGTAGCTGCATAATCTAGGTTAAAATTGTATTAATTACGTGATCATGGGAAACTCACTTCATCTCTCTGTGCCTCAGTTTCTACATCTGCTAAAAGGAAGAAGAATGAGAACCACACCCCTCTGGTAGAGGTAGAACAAAGCCCAGCATGAAAGCTGTGTCAGCAGCTGAGCACGACTCTTACAACAGAGCAGGGACTTGCACACACCCCACCCTGGTCCTCCTCAAGCCCACCTCGCACATGGAAGGGGACTCTGTGTGTAAACGGTGCTGTGAAATGACCTGACTGCTTTCATATCCGTGGCCTTATTTGATCACTGTGAACACTTCTGTGATATGAAGGCAGGCAGACGTGATGATTCCCATTTTGCCTGTGAAGCAAGTGCGAGCCAGGGAAATGCATCTCTTTGCTCTTCCTGACTCAAGCGTTGCTTTACCTGAGACCCAGGCTCTGATTTGAGGCCTGCTGTCTTACAACAGTGTCCCCTTGAGCAAGTCTTTCCCCCTCGGCTTCCATCTAAAAATCAAGGGGATGGGAATGGGGAGACCCCAAATCCCTTTCAGCTCAGATGCTGCCTGGAGCTATGGGCCAGACCTAGGAGGCCTGGGTCCTTGTGCTAAGCTGAAGAGAGAGAGGGTCAGGCTCCTGGACATGCAGATGTGCACAAGGGTTCATGGTTCAGCCACCAGCTGCCGGGCACACTGCCGCGGTGTTAAATGAGATAATGAGATAACACGTGCGAAGTGACTAGCACTTGATCGAGAGCTGCTATCATTTTTTTTTTTTTTACTACCACTATTATTCTTTGGAAAGCAGAAGTGAGTCCAAGTACAAGCTTTTTATCTTCCTAGCTGTGTGATTGGAGAGCATCAGTCTTGGGAGGTGCCCTGTGCACCCCTGCATCGCCCAGCAAGCCTGGTGTGTCTCATGGACCCTGGAGGACAGGTGTAACCATTTCTCCACCTCAGTGCCCCCATCCTCCACCTCCACTGCCTCATTCATTTCTCCCCGTTCCCTGTGACATGACCAGAATCACCTTGACTTGTGGGTCCACCAAGTTTGTGTCCCCAGGGACATTACCTTGAGGTGGGTGCAGGACAAGCAGGGAGCCCAGGTGGAGAGGGGGAGTGTGAGGTCCGCAGATCTTCCCCAGGGCCTACCTGGCTGGCTCCTAGCATCTCACAGGTGGTGGCTCCAATCTGTTTCCTGTTCTTTTCTATCCCTCATTTCCAATAGTTACACTTGACCTCCAGGGCATGAACTGGAGCCAGGACAGGAGACTCACGCCAGGCACACTGGGTGATGCAGCGGTGCACAGGGTACCCCTCAAGACAGACACGCTCAAGTCGCACAGCTAGTAAGAGGCAGAGCTTGTGTTTAGACTCACTTCTGCTGCTTCCTGAGGAATAATAGTGGTAGTAAAAATAATAGATAGCAAAGCTCCATCAAGTGCTGTTCACTTGGCACACATTATCTCATTTAATGCTCAGCACAACTCTGTAAGGGAAAAACTGTTATGAGGTGCGTTCCGCAGTCTGTGATGGGTGGAGCTGGGGTTCTAACCCAGCTCTGCCTGCTTCCCAAGCCTGCTGGCTTAGCCACTGTGCAGGTCACGCCCTGGCACCTTACCCTACAGTGGCCTTCCAATATGGTTTAGAGTTTACTGGGCCTTTTTACTCTGTCGCTCACCAGCAGCAGCTCCCGCGCTTCTGGGCCCATTCCTACCTTCATTCCACCTGTGCCTGGGCCTCTGTCTATCCCACTTCGCCTGTTTTCAGGGCTCTTATTATCCACTCTCGACCTGGGCTCAGAATCTTCTCTTCTCGTTGCATTTTTTAGGATATTTTCCAAGCACCTGCCTGGTGCCAGGCCCTGCTCTAGGTACCCGGAGGTTCAGCGGAGAGCAAAGCAGATAAAAATCACTGCCCTCGTGGAGCTTCCAGTCTCTTGGACAGAGATGGTTTCTGAACCTGAGGCCTGGGTGCCTCTCCAGACCCAAATTCCATTCTCCCTGGTGCCGGGCACTGAAGGTCCTGCCTTCTCCTGCCCGCTGCTCTTCCTGGGACAGCAGCACATCCTGGTGTCTACTTCTAGAGAGTCTCTTTCCTCCTGGAGACCTAGCCTCCTTCTCCAGGCACCCTGGGGATGTGGCCGTGGGCTCAGGGCGGGTCCCAGGGCTGCTCCTGAGGGTCGTGTGCGCAGGCATGTGATTTAGCATGCCTCACGGTGCCACATGTCTTTAAAATTACAGTGCCCATTTCCTGCTGAAATAATTTCCACAAAGAGTGGCTCCTATTACTGCAAGAGGCGTGCAGACGTCATGATTTATTATTATTTATGGTCCCAAGGCCTTGTTTATGCAAGACGGGTTAGGTGCATGCGATAGAAATGCCATTATGCAAATGACATTGAATGTCCTTACTGCGCCTAAATAATTTTTGTGTTGGACGATTAAACCTCATCTGTTATTGATATGGGCTGCAGTCGGGCCATTACAGAGTCCCAACAGTACTTACTCCCGGTAATGGGAAAATTGAGAGAGAGAGACCAGCACAATTGCCTCAAGTGGGCCGTGATGGCCTGGAAGGAGTAGAACATCTCTGAGGCCGAGCAGGGGAGCCTCAGCCTCCTCAGGATAAATAAGGAAGGCAGCGCAGGGCAATAAATTAAGCCCCGGCTGGAATGGGTGCCTTGCAGGATTTGCGGCCTTCCAGCCTCGTGATTTAGCTATTTGATTTAGCCAGGGGACTAGGCAGCCCCAGCCCGAGTTCCGGTAAGGCCCCGCGTGGAGGGGAGGGTAACAGTAGGAGGGTGGCCACGACGACTCTGGGCATCCAATCTGCTGTGCCCACACGACGCCAACACGCACCCGCCCGCGAGCACTCTCTCTCTCTCTCTTCCTCTCTCTCTCTCTCTCTCTTTTTTTTTTTGACACAGCTGTGAAGTCCCATTTTGATCAGTGTTGATAGCTTATGAATTCCAAAATTGACAAAATTTACAGAAAAATGAGGATAATCCATCTTCCTTAGCAGCCTGTCAGGAGCTGGCCATACTTCATAATCTCCAATTACAGATGCTATTTTCCGACATTTACATGCAGATATTAGAACCAAATGAAAATGAGAAACAAAGAGAGAATGGAAATGCAGCTATTTATATGTATAAAAGACAAACAGGTAAATTCAAGACATTTAGATTGGATTTGGGGTCCCTTTAGGAGGCTGGAAAGAGACAGCCTTGAGCACGTGGGGTTTCAGAACAAAATGGCAAGACATGTGATCTCAGCAGGCTTGCTCAGGGTCTGGTGGTTTGGGTTACAAAATGGGTTAGCCCTGCCCAAATGACTAAGGAGGCTTGACTGGGGATAAGGGGACATATAGGGCACCGCCCAGAGCTTTCAGGGTCTCTGTGGATCACCCACAGTGCATACTGAGTGGTAAAATCCACACACATTTTGCAAAAGGGCCAGTTTAGAACCTTCCACATTTATTTTAAAGAAAGAGAGTGGTGGGGTGTCTATCACTGGAGCTTTTTCTCCAGGGCAAATTTCAAAAAGTTGACCCTTTCTGGTGACAGAGTGTACACACTCCCGCTGAGAAGGGGACTCAGGAAGGGGCCACTACTTGTCAGAAAGGCTCTGGCCAGGTGCATAGGGAGTTGCACCAATAAACTTTTAAAATGGTATATACATAATAAAATCAATGGGGAGAGAAGGAGTTCTGATATATGGATCATCCGCTTCCTTCTCGAGGCTAATCTGGCTGAGAGAGGAGGGTCTGGGAGGAGGCTTTGTAATGAAAATGTTCTTCCCATAAAATTGAAGGGAGAACAGCCTTGTTGCCCTCGCAGCTGTATGTGGCACTGGCTTCTGGAAAGCCCGGGATATTAATTAGCACTGCTTTGGATTAAACTCTCCCAACCATGTCGGATGGTACGATTTTTCTCTTTGTGAGCTTGACAGAGGGTGGCAGGAAGGCTTCTGCCTGAGTTTTCCCAGCCTACTGTTAATACTGAACTTTTATTTGGGGATAAAACCTCTTCCTTTCCTGGAAATAAAAATGAGATATTCTAGAGTTTTCCAGGGCAATTGGGCAGAGAGAGGCTGTTTTGCTGGAGCAGGCAGAGGAGGTGGAGACAGTTGGATGGGAAGATGGGAACATCTCAGTTGCTCTTGGCTTGAAAGCTTTTGTTTGTTTGTGGGAAGCCTGTTTCTAGCCAGCAGTTTTATGTTATTTGAGGTTTGATTTGTGGGAAAGAGATGAAGGAAATAAAATCAGGAGTCTAAATTAATGTGTGTGTGTGTGTGTGTGTGTGTATGTGTAGAAGAAATTATTAAAAATCCAACTCAGACCAAACCTTTAGAAATGCATTTGTTTACATGTCTAGCCTCAAGGCAAATGGCTTGCTGGTCTAAGTCAATTATAGGTATTAGCACAAAAAATAATTATTATGCTTTGTTTCTAGGTATGAAATGCAAGATTCATGGAATTAACACGCAACCTCAAAATGCAAATATATTTCCATAATTAAAAGCAGAGGCTCTTAAGTAAAGTTAACCCTGATAAAAAGGCATAGAAGCAGGAACACCATCATCACTGTGCTAGTTTTGTCTAGATTATTAACATTAGCTAAAATTTAGGTTTACACATCATAGCTAAATCCTAAGCCTAGTGTTTCCTTCCTGTGGTTTCTGGTCTTTCTAGAAGCCGGAATATCACCTTCAGGAAAGAACAGAGAGGACTTGAACTAAGCAAAGTCAGATGCCTGGTTTTTCCTTAACAGCGCTAACAGTGCCACATGTTACTGTTTATTTCTCTATTGTTTCACACTGATGTTAAGATGAATTGCTAATGTTGGCTTTGAAAAGGAGCACCCTGTCCTCTGAGTTGATGGTGTAGAAGCTTGTAGAAGCTTTCTGTCTAAATGAGGAGAATAAAGGATAAAGTTAACAACATCTGCAGCTAAACCTATCTGGAAACCTTTCTTATAGGTCATTCTTCAGCCAGGATTTGAAGGGGCAGATAGACAGGGACTGGGGAAGAGAAAGGGAGAGGGCGCCGGATGGGGAGAGCGGGATCAAAGGTGCAGAGTCAGCTGGGTTGTCTGAAGAGGCCACCAAACACGGAAAGATGAGCCTGGCCTAGCAGGTGGCATCCCCGTCAGGACTCCAGTGCATCGTGGAGCAGTTTACAATCAGAGTGAAGAGTACAGGTGTCAGAGTCAGAGAGAAGCTGAGTTTGAACCTGCTCTACAACTTACTTGACTTCTCTAAACTTCAGTGTTCTCATCTGGAACACAGTGGGGTGAGTAACAGGAGCAGAGGGCGTTCAGAGTGGTATTTCAGAGCTTGGACTGTGGAGTCGCACTGCTGGGGGCTGAACTGGACACATTATCTTGGCACCTTGTGTCTCATTTTCATCCTCTGTAAAGGGAGGGTAGTAATACTTACCCCGAGGGTTGTTGCAAGGATTAAATGAATTATTAGTAATACATTTGAATACATAGAACAGTACCTGGCACACAGCATCCAGTCTATGCAAGTTATTCTGCCTCTTAGTAAAGGTATGTGAGGGTCTCAGGAGAGCTGGTTGAGTCTTCCGAATGGCAAGCCAAGGAGTCTGAATTTGCCGTGGGAGGCCTGGCCATCGCAGCCTTCTTTTTTTTGGCAGTTCCCTTGCACAGTTTCTGTTTGGCCCTAGGAATCCTTGGTGACCAAGAGAGCTCTCCCTCCCGAGGCTGGCTGGGTATGGCTTTGCAGAGCATCACGGGCTAGAAAGTTCATTCTGACAGGGAGTGGAAGGGCAGAGAGGTGGCTTTTGGCCTGATGTGTGTGTGTGTGTGTGTGTGTGTGTGTGCAGGTTCCCACATGGCCAGAGGTGGTGGTGGTGGGGAGGGGCATCCAGGCCCACCTCCCTGTCCCCACCCTGCCACCCTATTGATCTGGCCATGCAGAGGGAGAGTTTCTCTTTTCATTTCTCCATGGTCCTAGTATAGCCTTTCTGTCTTCCTTGTAGCTGGGAAGTCATGCCAAAAGAATGTGAACTATGAGAATCTTGGGGTGCTCCCTCTCCTCCCATGCCAGGTACTTGAGGATGGGGATCCTCCCTTTGCACCCCTCATTCGGGCCCCTTTGTAGCCCAGAGTCCTGAACTCCCTCAGAGGTAATGGCCTCCCTGCCCGTTACTAGCCCTGTAGTGGGAAGGACAGCTGGGCCCTGTCATGGCCTGCCTGGAAGAAGCCTGTGGAACTTGGCCACCTGGAGATGGAGCTTTGTCCCTGGAACTTTCCCTCCTTTTGTCCACGTCAGGCTCTGTTGCTGCTCGTGACCCAGCTAGGCAGAGCTGTAGCAGGTGCAGGGGCTCCCCAGACAGGGAGTCCCCATCCCCTCTCCCCAGAGGAGTCAACCCTACTGGGATCTTCTGCTCAGGAGGCTTTGACTACCAAGTCCTGGGCCAGTGGGTCCCGGTTCTCATTCTCCAGAAGTGGAGCTTTGTGCTCTAAGCCCTGTCAGAATAACCTTTCTGTCCACGTATTTGGGAAGACCTGTGAGATTGCAAATAGCACACTGGTTAGGGGAAGGAGGAAATGAATGCTTACTTTTTTTTTTCAATCATATACCGAGTCACTTTCCATTTCTAATGAACTTAGAGTGATCCCTGCCTTGACCGTGAGAACAGTATGAATCAGTCAGGTTCTAGGCTACCAGAAAAGCAGAAGCAAGTGTCATACGCCCCCATCAGACAGCATGTCTGATGGAGGAGGGGAGGCCCTGGGCACCGAGCTGGATCCAGGAAGGGAGGGCACTGGCACCCATAGGGCCTCTGTTGGAAGTGGAGTTCCGGCAAGCCCACCCAGGACCAATGTTGGGAGACCAGCATTTAGCACTTTCTCACACTGGAGCTGTGTGGCTGCCTCAGAAAGTAGTAAGTTCCCCATCACTGGAGATACCCATTTGGTGGATTTCAAGCGCAGGTAAAGATAAGCCTACAGTGCTCCTGAGCTCCATTAGTCCCTGAGATTTGTAAGAGGACAGGGGAAGAAAAGGGCCTTCTGATTAGTCATTGCTGAAAAATTTCTCTCGGACAGAAGTGACAATGTCTGACTTTCATTGCCTCCCTGGGCTTTCCCGGCTGGCACCCACCACTTGGGAACATGTCTGGGGGTGTGCTGGAGGGGTGCCTAAACAGAACAGGGGGAGATGAGTCACTGAAACTTTACCAATCTCTTCTTGGAATCCCCTTCAATTCTGTTGCAAGCCATTTTGACCCAGGTCATGAGCACAGCTCTGGAGAAACAAATGACTAAAGAGCATGTTTGGCCCCTGTCCGTGGCAACCTCTGATGAATAAAAGCACCTTGACATCACTTATCCTCTCAATGACCCTGGGCAGCGCCTCTGGCACCGTTGGAAGAGCCAGGCCATGGTACCTGTCCCAGTTCATTTGGTTCCACAGCCATTTATGTCACATCTGTTCAGAGCTGGGCATTGGGCCAGGAGCTGCTGCCACAAAGATGAGGGAGACACAGTCTCATCCTTCTGAAGCTCACGCTTTAGCAGGTAGATGAGATCCCTAAACGGTTAAGTGTATAATGAAGAATGATAAGTGCTGTGGCAGAGAGAAGCACACTCAGCTCTTTTAGGAACACAGAGAAGGCGAAATCAGTGAGGGCTTCCTGGAGGAGAAGGGCCCTTCAACATTCTTTGTAGTACTTCCCTCAGTCAATATTAATGGTAGCACTTTGTAGATTATGGAGTACTTTTGCAAGCGTCACTCAGTTAAACTTTTTATTTTGAGATAATTGTAGAGGCCGGGCATGGTAGCTCACACCTGTAATCCTAGCACTTTGGAAGGCCAAGGCGGGCTGATCATGAGGTCAAGAGATTGAGACCATCCTGGCCAACATGGTGAAACGCTGTCTCTACCAAAAATACAATAGGTGGGCATGGTGGCGCGTGCCTGTAGTCCCAGTTCCTCGGGAGGCCGAAGCAGGAGAATCACTTGAACCTGGAGGTGGAGGTTGCAGTAAGCCGAGATCACACCACTGCACTACAGCCTGGTGACAGAGTGAGACTCTGTCTCGAAAAAAAAAAAGAGATAATTGTAGATTCATATGCAGTCGTAAAAGTAATACAGAGGGCTCCTACGCCAAGTTTCTCTCCGTAATAATATTGACACTGATAGACACTGAGTCCAAGACACTGCCTATTTCTATCACAGCAAGGATTCCTTCTGTTTTTTCGGTAGACATTTTCAAGGTATTTATTTATGAACCTGGCACTGGGGACTCAAAAACTGAAAAGCGAAAGGCCTGCCTTCCAGGGCTTGACTTTCCCATCTCCCCACTAGGTTTTCTCACAACCTCGCGAGGTCGGTCACATAGCCCCCTTACAAATGAGAAAAGGTGTCCGGAGTGAGAGGTGCCTGGCCTAGTTTCACATAGCACAGACTTGGCCATGTCAGGCTTCAAGTCTATCCTCCTGGCCCCGGGCCCGGTGGGATTCCTCAGCCATGCTGCCTCCCCTGGTGGCTGTCAGGCCTCTGGTTTCAGGGACTTGGGGTCAAATGGGCAACATCTTCACCAGCCCACAGAGGGAAGCCTAAGCCCTGCCTGGGATCATGACAAGGAGAACCCCATTCTGCAAGGTGAGGACCCCATCTTGGTGGGCACAGACTTTAGTGAGCCAGAAGGGCCCCAAAGGATCTGGCCCATCTCCCTCATGACAGATGGAGTCACTGAGGCCTGGCAAGGGGAGGGTCTGGCCCCAGTTGCATGGGATTCCAGGGCAGACCCAGGTCTAGGCCCCCTGCCAGCCCATCGGCTCTGTCGTAATCAAGACAGAACTATTTCTTAACATACACTTCATCAGGTGAGGTTTTGTGTATCCAGGTTTGAAGAACATGGGCCGTTCCTCCTTGCAGATTCAGTGCTCTCCCCACAGCTGGAGGAGGAGAGTGAGTGTGTGGCCAGGGCCCTTCATGGAGGAGTATCTGAGCTGCACCTTCAGGGGTGGCAGTAGAGTCCCCTCCCACTCTAACTCTGCTTCTGGGTCGGGGACCAGCGCCACACTCGGGGTTGCATTGACGTCCCCCTCCCCACACACTCCACTTATCTCTTAACAGCTTTATTGAAATATAATTTTTATATCATAAAATTCACTCATTGTAGGTGCATGAGTCAATGGTTTTTAGTAGATTTAAGGGCTTATGCAACTATCACCACAGTTTGGTTTTAGAATAGTTTCATCACTCCAGAAAGACCCCTCATGCTGGTTTGTAGTTAATCCCTGATCTCAACTCCATCTCCAGCCAACCATGAATCTGTACTCTGTGCCTGTAGATTTGCCACTTCTGGCATTTCTATGGGCTGTCCTTTATGTCTGAACTTTGTCACCTAGCACAACGCTTTTGAGGTTCATCCATGTTGTAACATGTATCAGCACTCCACTCCTTTTCATTGTTGGATAGTATTCCATTATGTAGATATACCACATTTTGTTAACTGCACTTTATTTTTCAGGAAACTTCAGATATTATGTCACTTCACCTGTAAATATTCTAGAAGGAATCTTTACAAGACAAGCTCTGTTATTTATTTATTTATTTGTTTGAGACAAGGTCACCCAGATTGGAGTGCAGTGGTGTGATCAAGGCTCACTGTGGCCTCAGTCTCCTGGGCTCAGGTGATCCTCCTGACTCATTCTCCCAAGTAGCTGGGACTACAGATGCATGCCACTATGCTCAGCTAATTTTTAATTCTTTTGCGGAGATGGTGGGTCTCGTTATGTTGCCCAGGCTGGCCTCAAACTCCTGGCCTCAAGTGATCCTCCTGCCTCAGCCTCTCAAAATGCTGTTACTGGTGCGAATCACAGTGCCTAGCCAGACAAGAGCTTTAAAGGGCATAACCACATTACCATTATCACACCCACAAAGTTAGCACATCCCTTCAGGTCATCAAATACTCCGTTGGTGCTCACATTTCCAATTGTTTCATTATATGTCATGATTTTTTCTATGATTATATCTTTTACAGTTTGTGTGAATCAGGGTCCACATTGTGATCTACTGATGTGTCTCTAAGCCTCCTTTAACCTATAGGTTCACCATCTCTTGTTCTTGCCATTCATTTGTTGAAGAGAGAATTTAGACTTTGTCATGTGGCCAGTGATCGCGGCAAAGAGCATCTGCAGTGGAAGGGGACTTAGAGATCCTTCAGCGAAAGTCCTCAGACATGTGGGGAAGCAGAGGCCAGTGAAGGGAGGGGCTTGCAGACCCCTCTGCCTGCTCAGTCTCAGTCCCTGGAGCCAGGCCCTGGAGACACACCTCGCCCACTCCAGCTTCCGTCCTCATTCTGGGTAGGTGTAGTGGTGGACAGGTGTCTGGTCCTTCAGAATGGGAGTGGTTTGCCTGGCTCTGGCCCAGCTCCCAAGGGACACCTGAGGCCTGGCGGTGAGCCTACAAGAGCCCAGCAGGTGACGGGAAGGCCTCCTGGCCCCAGGTGGCCATCTGAGGTGACCAGCCCCGCAGCCTTGTCCCCATGCACTGCCCTTCTTCATGCTGCCCTCCTTCTCACGTGTCTGTGTTTCTTTTCTCCTCCATGCTATGGCAGTGGTGCCCCGTGCTGATGAGACAATACTTGGTGCAGCCCCAGGCAGTCCTTTTCCAGGTAATTTCCTAGGGACCCAAATGATGCCCAGTGCACACTCTCCTGGGGCACGTGCCTCCTTGAGTCCCTTGCTAGAATTCCTGACCCTCTCATGTTGCTTAGTTTCTAAAGTTCTGTCCCTCTCCTTATTCCTCAGATTCTCATGATTGCCAAGGTAGGCAGGCAGCTAGGGACTAGAATTAAAATCTCATTTTACTCACGGTGAAAATGAGGGTCCTAGAACTGGCCCAGCTCGCCTACAGCCACACAAGTGAGAAAGGGGCAGGGCTGGGACAAGAACCCTGTGATAACACAGGGTTTATCACTCCTAGTTCAGTCCTTTTTCTACCACTGGGTCAACGGCTACCAATGAGGCAGAGAAAAATGAACTAAGAGCCAGCTGCAGTGGCTCACGCCTGGAATCCCAGCACTTTGGGAGGTTGAGGTGGGTGGATCACTTGAGCTCAGGAGTTCAAGACCAGCCTGAGCCACATGGTGAAACCCCATCTCTACAGAAAAATACATAATTAGCTGGGTGTGGCAGCATGTGCCTGTAGTTCCAGCCACTTGGGAGGCTGAGGTGAGAGGATCACTTGGGCCTAGGAGGTTGAGGCAACAGTGAACCATGATTGTGACACTGCACTCCAGCCTGGGTGAGAGAGCAAGACCTTGTCTCATAAATAAATTAACTAAGGATGTTAATTTTTTTTTTTTTTTGAGACACGGTCTTGCTCTCTCAAGGATCCCTATCCCTGTACCCCAGTTTTTCTATGTTGGGAAAGATGACCCTGACTGTCCTTCTATTATACTTCTGACATTTGAGAGGGCAAGCTGTCCCATCATCTGGAGCGTAGCATCTGTGAGGACGGTGCACACACCTTGTGCTGATGGTCTTGACCTTGAGGTCTTTTAAGAGTCTGTGGTGGCCAGGCACACTGGCTCATGCCTGTAATCCCAGCACTTTGGGAGGCCAAGGCAAGTGGATCACCTGAGGTCAGAAGTTTGAGACCAGTCTGACCAATCATGGTAAAACCCCATCTCTACTAAAAAGACAAAAATTAGCTAGCATGGGGGTGGATGCCTGTGATCCCAGCTACTCAGGACACGGAGGCAGGAGAATCCTTTGAACTCAGGCGACAGAGGTTGCAGTGAGTCGAGATTGCACCGTTGCACTCCAGCCTGGGTAACAAAGCGAGACTCCATCTCAAAAAATAAATAACTAAATAAACAATAAGGTTCTGTGGCAGCAGGCAGAGGAAGTTTTATCCCAGTTGGTTGCATTACAGTGGGAAATCTGTGAATTGATGACTTCAGTTCATTTCTGTTCCTGGGTCGTGGTCAAGGACAGCACCAGGGGTCCCTGATGAAGAGGGAGAAGAAGCCTAAAATGACATCCTAAGAAAGAACCCCAAGGACTCCCAGAGTAGGACATGTACAACACAGCTGTTGCCTGTGAGTGCCAGTGGCTGGGGTGGGGCAGGGGCAGTGTACCCAAGTATGTAGGTGCTCCAACACACTTACACATCTACTACTGTGTGTGCACCTCTGCACCCCTCAGTCCTTGGCTTCCTAAAAACTATGAGCAATGGAAGTAGAGGGCCATGGTTACCAGGAAGAGGCACTAGGAGTGCCTTCCCTCTTCCCTTTGTCTCTTTCTCCTCCCCGATCTTCTTTCCTTACTTTCTTCCTGTCTTTCTTTTTCTGTCAGTTCATCTTTCCCAGTCTTTATTTTCACGAAGGACTTGAAGTGACCTGCAAAATAAGCAATGATGTGTACCTAAGTTAAGTCTGGGAAAAAGTTCAGAAATTATTTAGAGAAAAGGGGAAGATCATTGTACCAGGAGCCAGCAATGATGTGACTGTGGTGGCTGAACACTGCATTTGACCGAGTTTCCTGGCAGTCAAAGCAAAAAGGGATATGCAGTGGTTTCCAGTGTTCTTGTTTTTAGTCAGAGGCAGATTAATGACTCATCAGGGGGAAAACTTAACTGGTGCTGAATTTTAGGAGGAATTGGCAATGAATTTGAATATTTTAATGAGCAGTATTTCCAGAGGTTTTAAACAATGTTCTTTTCATGGATTTTTCTTTTTTTGCCTCATAGAAGTGTTGAATGCGTGATATTCCATCAGAGACTGGTGAAAACACTACCCAGGGGCTTTAATACGTTGGACAGGGATGTTGCTTTCTGGTGACCTGACTTGATGTAGGGTAGAGGTGAAAGGAGGGCAGGGGATGTTAGCATATCACTTAGTGCTCATGTTCAAACATTTCAGTTAATTTTTGAGTGTTGTAGCTCATATCATGCTACTGGACCATCATTCATTCATTCATTCGACTTAGGGGACACTAGGTATGTTCCATGTTCCACACTCTCAAGGCAACCTGGAGGGAGACAGGCAAACAGCCACTCTACATGGTGATAATGGAGGTCTGTGCAAAAAGCCATCAAGTATGGAAGCATAGACAAGGGACAGATTATTTCTTTGTAGAAGTGTGGAGCCCAGGAATGGCTTCACCAAGGAGGTAACTCGTGAACTGGATCTTGTGGATAATATAAGAGTTCTCTAAGTGATAGAGTGATGGAGAGATCAGCCTGGGCAGAGGTAGGACAGTGCCTGGAATGGCTGAGGAGCTGTGCTGTAGTAATGTCCAGGGAGCCCAAGAGACTGGGGAGAATGCAGTTGCCTTTAAAAATCACAGACACCTCGAAAGGACAAACAGTGATGAGGACTTAGGGAACAATTAAATACCAAAACTAATTGACAGCTTCCTCTGTCACAGCTCATGCAGGGGCAGTGTAAGGGCCGAGGGAATCCCACCAAAGAAGACAGGTGGCCGGGTGTGGTGGCTCACACCTGTAATCCCAGCACTTTGGGGGATCTGAGGTTGGGAGTTCGAGACCAGCCTGAGCAACACAGAGAAACCCTGTCTCTACTAAAAATACAAAATTAGCCAGGTGTGGTGGTGCATGCCTGTAATCCCAGGTACTTGGGAGGCTGAGGCAGGAGAATCTCTTGAACCTGGGAGGCAGAGGTTGCGGTGAACTGAGATCACGCCATTGCACTCCAGCCCTGCAAGATGGTGATGGTGAAAGGCACAGATGGCCGGGTACAGGGGCTCATGCCTGTAATCCCATTACTTTGGGAGGCTGAGGCAGGCAGGTCACTTGAGACCAGGAGTTCAAGACTAGCCTGGCCAACATGGTGAAACCCCGTCTCTACTAAAAATACAAAAAATTAGTTGGGCATGGTGGCGTGCACCTGTAATCCCAGCTACTCGGGAGACTGAGGTAGGAGAATCACTTGAACCTGGGAGGCAGAGGTTGCAGTGAGCCAAGATCGCGCCACTGCACTCCAGCCTAGGTGACAGAGCAAGACTCCAAAAAAAAAAGAAGAAAGAAAGAAAGAAAGAAAGAAAGAAAGAAAGAAAGAAAGAAAGAAAGAAAGAAAGAAAGAAAGAAAGAAGAAAGAAAAGAAAGAAAAGGAAAGAAAGGCAGGCACAGATGGTGAAGTACAACTGAGGACTCATTTCTGAGTCCTGCCATCTCCCAGGGCCTTGCTCATAGGGAAGTTTGCTTTGCTTTCTGGTTGGACGCCTGGATTTTTGGACCTTCCACTACATGCATAACATAAGTTGAAGATTTCATGTCTTAAAAAGATGATCCAAACCCAAATTTTGAAGTGGCTGGATGAGCCTTGATACTGAATTTATTGACTAAAACAAAAATCAAATAGCAAAACACACCTCCTCCATCTGGAAATTAAATATGTTAAGAGGCAGGATATATCCTGTTGGCCACCCTTTCTGCAGTTCTCTACCCAGGTTGGCTCTGCTTTCTTGTGGGAAATAAAGGCTTTCCCTTGCAGACCCATAGCCCAGCCCATGTCAGAGAGGAGAGGCTGAGGTCTAGGAATGGGACAGGCCCCAGGATGGCTGGGAGGGGCGCAGGGATGCTGACTCTTGGCTGGGACCCCCAGGAAGAACACTCCTTCACCAGTTCACCCAGTGTTCATTGTGCAAGCCCTTCACAATCGAGGTCCAGCTACTCTACTTTTCCATCTTTCCCCTTTACACTCGCACCCCCTCGCAGTGCCCTGTTTCCAGGTCACTCCTGTCCTATTACCCCTGAGCCTGCCTTCGGCTGTTCTCAGCCTTGGGAGTTAGGGATTGTTCAGTCCCGGGTTCAGTACAGCCTGCATCAAGAAACCTTTCCTGACCACTTCACACCCCATAGACATTAATGACTCTGCACTCTTGTCCCTCTTGGATGAAATTTCTGGGCCAGTATGTCTTCTCATGGGGTTTGTGGGTAAGGGTCAAAGAGTGTGTCTGGTCTTCACACATCATATTGCACACAACAGGGCTCAATAAAGGTTGAATGAATGCGTGCCCACTCTGCTCAGGCCTTCACTAGGGCATTCGGGAATGCAGAGACGAGGGAGGAATTGGGACCTACCCCTGAGGACCCAGAAACTCTAGAAGATGCCATCTAGGAAAAGACCCTTATCAGAAGCATTTTGACCTGCTGTCTTTGCATACAGCAATGAACTGAAGGACTTGCGTCTGGTGAGTGGAATTCCAAATCCATGCCCAATTCATCCTCAGAATATTAGGAGCCTAATGGCACGACCAGGTCTCATTCTACAGAAGAGGAAGTCTAGACAGCGACCTTTATCGAATAGCACCTCCTGCATGGAACGAAGGCAGTATTTTCCAAACTTTGCTGGCTGTGACCTATAGCAAGAAATACATCTTAATCTCTACCTCGTACACACATGCCCACGGACATGGGAAACAAAGATTCACAAAACAGGACTTAGCCTTTCTATGTGGGAGGCCCTTAGATATTTTTTGTTCAGTTTCATTTATAAAAATGTTGGGACCAGCAAGTTGATCTCACTGTGTGTTAGCGGATCAGGTTCTCACAGTATAAAAACCATTAGGGTCATTATCCAGGTTTTGGAGTTGGAGGTACCCAAGTTTGAATCCTGGTGTGGGCACCTAGAAGCTGTATGAACTTAGTTAGGCAGGTCATTCCCACTCTATCACAGAAGCCTCAGTTTCTTCATTGGTAAAATGGGGATGTCATAGGACCTATTTCAAGGGGTGGCTGCGAGGATTACATGGGATAGTACAACTGAAGCTCCTGGTACAGAGTGAGTGCTCAGTGAGTGTGAGAGTTTGATGCGATTGTGAAGACTGTGGTTGGTATTGCCCTGGCACCACTTGGCAAGGCCAGCAGAATGAGCGTGGGACTCACACTTCCTGGGGAATGGTGGTCAGGAAAGACTTCCTGGAGGAGGAGGTACTGAGACAGGGCAGCAGGATGACTGGGTCCCTCTACTAATCCCACAGTGAGCAGGAACCCTGTGTGAGCATGCTAGGTCAGAAAAGGCACTTCTCCTTCCATGAAGGGCAGATTTGTTCCCAAGGATTTTTGGCTGGTCCTAGAGCTGACCACGTTAGATGCCTTTGCCCTCCACATTTAGGTCTCCAATCCACCTGGAATTGATTTTCGTGTCTTGCGTAAAGATCCAATTTCTTTTATCCCCCCGTTTCTGAATGGATAACCAGTTACCCCCGCTCTGTTTATTAAACAGTCCATCCTTTCCTGCTGATTTGTACACCACCTCCTTCATATATCACGGATCAGGGTCTGACTGGATTCTGTTTCATTGGTCTATTTATCTACCCTGTGCCAATACCACCCTGTCTTAATTACTGTAGCTCTATAGTGATTCCTGATGCCTGGTAAGCCTGTCCCCCGGCCTTGTTCTTCTCCCTTAGAAAGACCCGTGCTTGCTTTGGGCCTGTGCTCTTCTCTACATGTTTCAGAACCAGCCTTCGATGGATGAGGGCCAAAGAGCCCTGGGGAATTCTGGACAAGCTGTCCTCAGCACCGGTCATCTAAAGCCTGGGCCTGCAGCACCTCCTGGACTCACTGCTGCCATCACCCCCAGTTGGCACCTTAGCTGCCCAGGAAGTACTCTCTGATTTGAAGGGAAAGGCACCAGGAATGTGCTTGAGTCTGAGCCCCTCCTGCCTGCCACTTGCCCGGTGGCTCCTTTGGTTTCCCTCCCAGTGGCTCAGTCCTCGTCATCTTACTCAGGATGCCTGCAGCTCCTTCCAAAAGACTGCTTGCTTCCGTGTCCCTGCCTGACAAGGACATAACCCTGGACCAACAGGGGTGTGTCCTCCATCAGCAATGCCAGTGTACTGGAGGAAACTCCCTGCACCAAATCTTCACGTGCACAGACAAATTTGTTGGCTTAAGTGTTTGCAAATTCCCTCCCTCCCTCCCTCCCTCTCTTCCTTCCTTCCTGCCTGCCTTCCTTCCTTCCTCCCTTCCTCCCTTCCTTCTTTTTCTTTCTTTTTTTTTTTTTTGACAGAGTCTTGCTCTGTCACCCAGGCTGGAGTACAGTGGCATGATCATGGCTCACTGCAGCCTTGATCTCCTGGGCTCAGTCAATCTTCCCACCTCAGTCTCCTGAGTAGCTGGGACTACAGGTGAATGCCACCACACTGGGCTAATTTTTGTATTTTTTGTAGAGACAGGGTTTCACCATATTTCCCAAGGTGATCTTGAAACCCTGGGCTCAAGCCATGCATCCACTTTGGCCTCCCAAAGTGCTGGGCTTACAGGTGTGAGCCACTGTACCCAGCCGCATATATTTTCTTTACCTGAAAACAGGCCCTGGTGTTGAGGGGAGGAGGAGACTTGTCACTCATGCTTATGATTTAGTCTGTCCTTCAGTTGGAAGATCCAGATTGGCACCTTTGCTGCCTTCTCTGGAGACCATTCTGACAATGGCTTGGATGACAAGGAAATGACTCATTGCAAACTCTGATTTTGTGAAATGGCTTAAAGAAAGGAGCATGACTTGTGGGCCAGATGCACATGGTTGGCGTGCATTTGTTAAATCAGATGTGTGCACCCCGTGGTTTTCAGCATACAGGTGTTTACCTGCTTCCAGAATTCAAAAACACTTGCCAAATGGTGGTTCAGTTGGTTTGACATATTGGATTAGGATGGGAATTCATGGTGACCCACTCCAACTGGTATTCTGCCCTGTTGATGGTGGATAAAGCCCTCCTCCCTCAAGCTCAGTTTATTCATCTGTGAAATGAGGATTTGGACCAGATGATCTCCCAGGTTCCTCATAACCCTTGTTTCTGTGATTCTACTTTTGTGGTTTAAGAGCACAGATATCAGAAGCCATTCTTTCCATTCTCTCGGCAAGAAGACACTTATTTCTGTCTTGCTTTTGGTTACTGACCCTCCATCCCTGCATGGAGGAGCATGGGGTCTCTGGCCAATTGGAGCTGGGCGAGGGCTGCCTGCAGGCCAGAGGGAGCTAAGTATGGATTCCTATGAAGTTGCACTGAGTTCTGCCCACCTCCTCTCCTGGGAAGAATTGTTGATTCTGAATAGCTGTCTCATTCCACCAAGCTGACTCTGCCCTTTCAACACTGGGGGCGTTCATGAGCCCCCTGTGGGCCTTGGCACAGGCACGGATTAACCTGGCTTGGTGGCTGAGCTCAGAACCTGGAGTTGGCATTCGACTAGGGTACTGTGGAGTCTTGGTGCTGAGATGTCTCTGTTTCTTCTTTCAGACCACAGAGTATTCAGCCATGGCCTCGCTGGCTGGTGGGCTGGATGACATGAAGGCCAACCTGGCCAGCCCCACCCCTGCTGACATCGGGAGCAGCGTGCCAGGCCCGCAGTCCTACCCCATTGTGACAGGTGAGGGCACCTGGGGAGTGAGGGATGAGGGGGGAAGGAAGAGAGAGACAGAGGAGTGTGTGGTGGGAAGAGCGGCTTCTTGGTGTATTTGAATGTGATTGGCCATTTTTGTTTTAATGAGGGTATGAGGTCTGGGAACAGGTCGGGTGCTGGGGCCAGGGTTGCAGCTGGGATGAGAGATGGCTGGATATGGTTCCAACGAAGCTGGGGAGAACAAATGCTAAATGGACTGTGGGCTGGAGGGGGCTGGGAGGGCAGAAAAGCTCCTGCCAGAGGGGCCCCTGTGGGTGGGGCTGAGTATTGAGAGACCTGGGGTTTATTGCTTTCATGAAAATGCCTGCCCTGGTGGGCATCAGCTTCAAGGAGGAATGAGATTCCTTGTGGGTCATTGTTGGCATCTCAGATTTCCAGGCAGAGGCTGAGTCAAGAAGGGCAGGCGGCTTAGGCTAGAAGGTGCTTGGCAGATGCAAAGTAGCCGCTGTCTGGGCCAGACTCCTTAGCTGTCTGTGTAGAGATGAGGCGTGTGGGTCCTGGAGACACACTGTTGAGTGTGATCGTTCCATTTCCTAGCTGTGCAGTCTTGGGTGAGTCATGTACACGTCTGAGCTGTGGCTTTAAGCTGCACAGTGGGACTAGTGCTAGCACCTAGTCTGCGGGTTGCTGTGAGGAAGAATGGGTTTGTACGTGGAAGGTGCTTGGACTCTTGTCTGGCACACGATAGGCGCCCAGTACATGTAGCTGTTAGGATTCTCTCAGAACCCTCTCCCTGTGGCTGGTCAAGGGACTTGCGGGCTTGCTGCTGCAGAAGGGCTGGACGCACGGGCAGGGACAGGCAGACCCCTGGCCCAGCTGTGCTGGGATAACGTGGAGCCAACTCCGTATCGTAGATTCAGCTGCCAGCTCTTGGCTGTCCTCTCAGATACTGCACAAATAGACAGGGGGCTGGTGGGCCACACTTGGGCCAGAGCCGTGAGTCCAGTCTGAGGTAGCAGAATTCCCGTGTGGGCTGGTAGGCAGGGCACAGTGAATAGGGACAGTGACATGGGACTCATAGACATGCAGGTGGACTGTGGGTGCTTCTGGGAAGCTGGGTTAGACTTGGGTTAGAACAGTGGAGGGGCTCACTTAGGCCAAAGCAGCAAAGCAGGGAGGGCCCGGCTCCAAGACCTGGGCTGACGGGTCAGCACTGGCGCTCAGGCAGAAGCAGCAGGGTCTTATTTGTGGCTCTGAGCACTACATGAGGACCAGTCATGTGGCAAGAGTGACTTTGTCCCCCAGCCACCTGAGATAGGGCAAGAGCTTGGGCATCCTACGGTGTATGCACATGCCTCTTTAGGTGGAAAATAATCCTATAAGAGTTGAGGCTGTGGGTGCCTTTCTGAGAATCTTGTCTACAGAAGTGGTCAACTGGTGACCAGCTGGCCAAAGGACCAATTTGGCCAAGAGACATGTTTAGTTGGGCCTAGATAGAGCTTTTTAAAAATCTGAGTCAACATTTAGAAAATAAAAACTCAGGATTTCGTGATTCCCTTGAAAATCTGGAAAATCTGGCCACACTGGGTCATATTCCTATGTGGTCATGGGAATTGGGTTCAGTAGCAGCAGCTGCTGCCCCTGAAGACAGGTCCCCATGGGCCCCACTCAGTGGCTTCCTCATGTATCTTACAAGTCTGGCAAGGAATTTGAGTTGAACTGAACTAGAAGATTGGTGCTGAGAACCAGCTCAGTGTCTTAGCTGACCTGGGGTCTGCAGGAGAAGGCTTCCTAGGTAGGCCCAGATAGCAAGCCTGGGCATGGACTGGGTTTTAAAGTAAACCCTTGACCAATGACCTGTTTATACTTTGATTTATTCATTTTAAAATCTCATTACAGAGCAGAAAAAAATGTCCAGGCCAAAGTCAAAATTATGCTTAACTAAAAAATATTAGAAGTATTCTAATTATCAATATAATCATTAGCTTTCTTATAAGTAAACAATTAAATAAACAATAGTTAGCTAGAAAACATAATAAAAGAGCCTGGTGTGGTGGCTTATGCCTATAATTCTAGCACTTTGGGAGACTGAGGCAGGTGGATAGCTTGAGGTCAGGAGTTCGAGATCAGCCTGACCAACATGGCAAAACCCTGTCTCTACAAAAATATAAAGGTTACCTGGGTGTGGTGGTACAGGCCTGTAGTCCTAGCTACTCTGGAGGCTGAGGCATAAGAATCGATTGAACCTGGGAAGTGGAGGTTGTGGTGAGCTGAGATCACGCCACTGCATTCCAGCCTAGGTGATGCATTGAGACTCTGTCTCAAAAAAAGTTAATAATAATAAAAGAGAAGAGCCCACTCTGTCTCTCTATCTCTAGTCTGATAGAATTATTTTGAATTAATAGATTACTTAGGAGCAGTTGGCATTTTATAACATTTAGTCTTTTATCCAAGAATAAGCTACATCTCTCTGTTTATTTTATTATGATGCTTAGGGGAGTTTTAAAGTTAGGTTTATTCCTAGGTATTCTCTCTCTCTCTCTCTGTATATATATATTTATACATATATATACATATGTAGGGTTTAAACATACATACATATGTACATATATGTATATATATGAATAAAATTAACCTTTCTCTCTCTCTCTCTCTTCTCTCTCTCTCTCTCTCCTCTCTCTCTCTCTCTCTCTCTCTCTCTCTTTCTCTCTCTCTCTCTCCCTTCTCCCCCTCGAATGCCTAGGAATAAGCCTAACTTCAAAACTCCCCTAAGGGTCATAATAAAATAAACAGAGAGCTGTAGTTTATTCTTGGATAAAAGACTAAATATAAAATGTCAACTCCTCCTAAGTAATCTATTAATTCAAAATAATTCCTATCACAATATCAACAGATTTCTTTTGACTTCATCAAAATGATGCTAAATAATAGATAAATTAACACTCAGTGATAGCTAGAAAAATTTTAACATAAAGAAATGAGTAAGGCTTAGCCTGTTTTAAAATATCTAATAAAGCTACAATAACTAAAACTGTCTGTTACTGAAACTGAAGTAAACAGACAAAGGGAGCAGCATAGAGAATTCAGAAATAGGTCCAATTATACATGGGCATACACAAATGCAGCATTTGAAATCAGTAGAAAAAAGATAAATCATTCAGTTTACGGTGTTGAGACAATTGGGCCTGTTGGAGAACTACCTCACAATATTAAAATAAAGTTCAGGTTGAACACAATATAAAAAATGAAGTCATGAGAGATCCAAGATGGCCGACTAACAACAGCTCAGGAATGTAGCTCCCAGTGAAAGCGCAGAGAACGAGTGGACGCCGCACTTTCCGACGAGTTTTTGTTGCCCACAGACCGGGAGATTCCCGGCGGAGAAGCCACGCGGGTCGCCGGCGCGACTCTTTTGGCCGGCGCAGCTGTTTTGCCGGCACCCAGCCCGGCG
>PVKP010030739.1:0-27633 GCA_004027715.1 Plecturocebus donacophilus
TCCTGAGGCAGATGATGATGTTCCTGAGCTCTGAGCCAACATCGTGGATGGATGACTCAGCCCAGCCTGGAAATGAGAACCTAAAAGACCTTAAAGTCAGGGGTGAGGGACTCACTTGACCACAGCCTACCTCCCTTGAGTCAGAGCTCAAAGTTTGGCGCTAACATACCAGAGCTATGTTTCCTTGATGTCCTTTGTTATATTTTTATTTCTTTGCTAAAATTTGTACCTATGCACTGCAAACTTATTTTACAGGAAAGCCTTGCAGTGAATCTATCAAACAAATTGGAAAGATTTATCATCTTCACCACACTGAGTGTTTGGAAACACCAGCTGGGAATATAGTACCTATTTATTTAACACTCCTTTATCTTACGCTTTATTAATCAAGACCTGGTCCTGATTAACCTCATGTGAGGTCACCTTCTCCTTCATGTGTCCCATCCTGACCTCCACGCTGCTTGATCTGGTCGGGCAGTCACAAGATCTGGTCCTGGTTAACCTCATCTGTGGACACCATGACCTCCAAGCTGCCTGATCTGGTCAAGCAGTCCCCACAAGACCTGGTCCCGATTAACCTAATGTGAGATCACCTTCTCCTTCATTGCTCCTACCTTGGCCTCTGCACTACTTTATCTGGTCAGGCAGTCCCCACAAGATCTGGTCCTGATTAACATCATCTGAGGTCTCCTTCTTCCTCTGGTGTCCAACCGTAGCCTCCATGCTGCTTGATCTGGTCAGGCAGTCCCCACAAGATCTGGACCTGATTAACCTCATCTGAGGTCACCTTCTTCCCCTAGTGTCCCACGGGCATTACTGGCCCTATAATAGAAATGACAGCATGGGATCAACACACACTGATATGGTGCACAATCCCCTCAATCTGTCAGTACATGGAATTGAAAGATTGTTAGCAAAAAGGTGAGCAAGTAAATCATCTTTTAGCTACTCTAGGCACCCTTCTTTTTATCGGTTTCTCTATGAAAATAAATCAGAGGTTAAGTAAACATATCTAGACTCTGTTCTTCATGATATTTACTATCAACAATCTCTGTAATGTTGATCATTAAACAGATCCTAAAATACTTTAGAATTGGGCTCATGTCAGTATATAGTTGAATGAGTAATTCTAAACAGTCATAACTGAATTTGTGGAGCATTTTTAGTACTCCCAACTTTAAAAAGGCCCTTTAGTGAAGACCCCTTCACACACCCAATAGTGTCCGCAAGGAGCCCACACCACGTCTTCCTAGAGGCCCGTTGGACCATTCCTCAGAGTAGTGAATAGGTTGGAGGAGCTCACAGGTTTGTACATCATTTTCCCATGGGTTTCCACACAATGCAGTCATCAATGTTCCTGTCCTGTGATGAACAGTAAAAATCAGCACAGTCCCCAGGCTTGAGCCCAGAAATAGTGAGGGAGGCTGTGTTGTTTGACTTGTACCCAGGGAAGAGGAGAGGCTTGATATTAAATGCATTAGAAAATAACCCATAAAGATACAGAAGGAGAGATCTGGTATTTTTGCAAGGAAAATAGGGAAAGTCTTGAGGAGACAAGTCCACCTCCAGCATTCAGGCAGGAAAGAGGGGAGGACAGCTGATGGGGACAGGCTGAGAGCTGAGCCAGGGTGGCGTCACTCTGGGGAGTTTCTGTATCACTTCTCCATGGGCCTGGAGAACTGTGCACTTACCACTGCTGTCAGAAGAATGACAATAATAGTTGACCTCCTCCTCAGACTGCAGCCCCAGATGTGGTCAGGGAGGCAGAGCTGAACGAGCTACTGGAACCAGAGAACCAATGTATAACACTGAAGGGTTTTTTGTTATCATTGTAGATTATGGTAGTGGGGTCACCGCGCAGCTGCTGCTGATACCAATGCACATATTTGCTCATAATGCTACCACTGCTGCAGGTGCAGAAGATGGTGTTCTTTCTTCCCAGAGAACCTGACACAGAGTGGGACTGAGTGAACACATCCTCCTACCAACACCCTGCAAGAAGGGAACAATATGGAGAACAATGAGGACAGATCAGGTCTGCTTCTCAGAGAGGAGAGAGAGGTCATCATCACAGGTGACATCCAGGAACCCTCCTTGAATTCCCTGCAGGCAGCCACCAGTGCAATGAGTGAGGAAGGTGAGAATAAGTGGAGCCCAGGCCACAGTGGAGATGTCCCAGGCTCTGCTGCCTGAGCCCATAGCCAGGACCGAGTTCACCATCACCTCTTATCCACCACACTGATCCTCAGGGTGGGAGGACTCCATGCAAATCTTCCCTATTTCTGGAGACTGTGCAAGCCCCTCCCTTGATCTCAGTCCGAACTACAGCTGAGAAAAAGAAAAACTGTAGAAGAAGAAAGACTTTCACCCCAGAGAGGTCACAGAAATACCTTCATGGAGCAAGAAAAAGGAGGCTGTCAGCTGAAGAGCCCTGAGTAGGTGCTCAGTCCATCGCACCCTCTGGTAAATGTGGGAGTCATGTGGACTCCAGGCAGGTACTGGCTCTCAAGGCTCCTGCCGTCCACGTCACCAGCACTGTCAAAATTTCTGTCTTCTCAGATTGGCTTCTGTCATCTAGCAATACGCGTGCAAGCTTTCTGCATATTCTTTTGTGCCCTCCTATCTCCTCCTTATTGCAGAATAATAAATACTTCATTTTATGGGTTACCAAGGCTTGTGGATCCATTTGCCTACTGAAGGACACACTGGTTATTTTCAAGCTTTGACAGTCATGAACAGAGTAGCTATAAGCATTTGGGCAAAGGATCTTGTATGGCACATGTAACTCATTTAGTTAAATAGCTAGAAGTATGGATTCTGAATTATAGGCTAAGAGTTTGTTCAGCTTTTTAAAAATCTGTCAACATGAGATCACCAATATTCTCATGTGTTGGAGAAATATGTTCTCACTCTGGAAAACGCTAAGGCAAGGAGGGAGTTGATACGCAATTTTGTTAAAATGGTCTCTACGCAGGAATGATGGATATGGTTTTTGTGTTTAAGCCTTGGCAATAGCGTCAGTGACCAGGAAATCATGCTGTGTGCTGTCCTAGAGTCATTGAATTCCTGAATTTGGGAAGCAAGTAATAGGTCACTTGGAACTTCACTGGGGAAAATGATATTCAGAACCATGTCGTCTACAGGTCACAACATAGTCTCAACCCAGCCAATTCTATCCCATGCCTGCTGCAGCAACATTCTCCACACTCTCAGATGAAAAGCTTATCTGGGCTGGGTGTGGTGGCTCATATCTGTAATTCTAGCACTTTGGGAGGCCAAGGCATGTGGATCACTTGAGGCCAGGAGTTCAAGACCAGCCTGACCAACATGGCAAAACCCCGTCTCTATTAAAAATACAAAAATAAAATAAAATAGCTGGGTGTGGGTGCATGCCTGTAAGTCCAGCTACTGGGGAGACTGAGGCAGTAAAATCATTTGAATCTGGGAGGTGGAGGTTGCAGTGAGCCAAGATCGTGCCATTGCACTCCAGCCAGGGTGACAAGAGCAAAACTCCATCTCAATTAAAAAAAAAATACATTATCTGTGCATTTACTCAGGTTTTTTTGAAGACCTGAATCTAAGCAATATTTTGTGATTTCTAGTGTGTAAAACAACGTTTTTGTCGTACTTATCCTAAAGTATTTCATGTTTTATGCTATTTTAAATGTATTGACTTTTCAATTATTGATGGTTCATTGCTGATACAGAGAATACAATTCCCTTCTGCATTCCTGTGTTGTATCCCAAGGCTCCTATTAAAACTCTCAGACCAGTAGCATCTCTGAGTCACTTCTAGACTCTGAGCTGAGATGAGCCCCAACCCACGCTTCTTGCCTTCTTCAGTGTCAACACTGAGATATTGTATCCCTGAGCAAGGGATGTCTGCCTGTGAAATGTGTGCAAGGTAGGACTTTGTTACACCTACTTGTTAGTGGGAGCTCAAGTGCTGTTGATGTGACAACAGATGTCACCCCCTGAGCTCGACTTAATCAGAGCCACCAGCAGTGGTGACTGCACTAGGCCAGGAGAGCGGAGGAGAGGTTTTTGTCTCACTTCCTCATGGGCCTGGAGCACCGTGCGAGACTTAGAGTTGCCGTGCCATGTACGGCAGTAATAGTCAGCCTCATCCTCCGGCTGGATTCCAGAGACGTGCAGAATCCCTGCATTGGCTGATGCATCGCTGGATCCAGAGAAGCGGCTGGGAACTCCAGAGCCCTGGCCCTTATCTGAGTCTGAGTGGTAGTACAGGAGATACCGAGGAGGATTCCCTGGCTTTTGCTGGTACCAACTTATCCAAAAGTCACCAACACTGAAGCCACTGCTCAGCGTGCAGGTGAGTCTGGCTGAAGCTCCAGGAGGTGCAGAATGGGAAGATGGCTGAGTCAGCACAGGCTGGGAGAGGGAACCTGAAAACACAGGCATCACGGATGATAAGGCAGTGCCCAGGGTAAAGTTTCTCATAGGTATGAGCCACAGGGGATGGTGTAGGTTGGACACTGAGAATCAGTTTATAAGGACTTTCCTTACCTGTGCAGTGAGAGAGGAGCATGAGAAGGAGAAGAGTCTGGGCCATGGTGGACACAGCCCCTGAGCCCTAACAGTGGGCCTGGGCTGCCCCGGGCCTCCTTTTCTTCTCCATCCTCTGCCAAAGGAGGGGCTGCTCATGCAAATGTGTTTGCATCCAAGGACTTCCCAGCCCTCCCCCGCCCACCCCGCCCCAGCCCTGGAGCTAAAGCTCAGCTCACACTGCAGACTGAGGAGGACGAAGGTTTGGTTTCCCCCCTGGGAGGGCCCTGGAGGAAGCAGCTGCTGAGACCATACGTAGGTTTCTGCTTAGGGGACTCTGCCAGGCCAGAGAGGACACAGCTCCTAAGTCACCATCAGTGAGCACAGGACACAGGTTTCTTGGAGTGAATGGTTCTCACTAAGCAGCTGTTTAGGGACATAGGTCAGTCCCCCAGCAGCCCCTGCTGGGTACAAGGCACACACCTCCTGATACAGTTTGGATGTGTGTCCTCTCTAAATCTCCTGTTGAGATGTGATCCCCAGTGTTGATGTGGCGCCTGATGGGAGGTGGTTGCGTGATAGAGAGTATTCCTCAAGGCTTGGTGCTGTCCTCATGACAGTGACCGAGTTCTTGCAAGACCCGACCCTTTAGATGTGTGGAAGCTCCCCTCTTACTGTCTTTCTTGCTCCCACTCTTCTGTGAGAGATGTCTGCTCCCGCTTCATGTTCCACTGAGTAAAATATCCTTGAGATATCCTCAGGAGCCAAGCAAATGCAGGCAACATGACTTGTGCAGCCTGCAGAACTAAAAGCCAACTCAACCTCTTTTATTTCTAAATTTTCCAACCTCAGATATTTCTTGCATTGTAGCAATGCAAGAATGTCCTAACACAGATCACTGGTACTGAGAAATAAAGTATTGCCTGGCTCCCATTGTATCTGAACTCCCAGTCATATGTGTTACAGGAATGAATGAGCCGTGTTTTACAGCTTGACACCAGAGATAGAGAGGCCTTGTTGCCTGAACAGCACCCAGAGAATAATCTGGAATTGGTGAAGCCTTAATGTTTCCCAGAAGCGGAATGTTAGGGAAGCGTTTGGTGAGAGCTGGTACCAGCACACATCACCGGATCCAAGAATGTTGCATCTCCTAGAGCAGGAGCTGGTGACCTCCTGCCAGAGACCCTGACTCTGAGGACTGCAAGGTAGTCCTCAGAGTCAAAAGACTTTGCCCAGGATCCTGAAGTGGAGGGCATAGAATCACAGAGATGGAGAGCTTCGGGGCCAGCCCACAACACAGCCTGATCACCCAAGGAGATAGCATTCCCTGTATCTGTGGACCCTCCCTTAAATGCAGACTTCAGGTACCTGTGCACTGAGAGAGGAGAGCGAGAGGAGAGATTAGGCGTAGTGAAGATGCCCCAGAGCTTTGCTTCTTGAGTCCATCTTCTGAGACAGAGATACCCACGTTTCTCTTATCTTTTCTCTCTGATGGAAGATGATCTCTTCATTCAAATTATTTTCCACCTCTCTGACTCCCCCACAACCCCTCTCCGAGCCATGAATCAGGACCCTCTGCCTTAGAGTTTCTTGATGGGGTCATGAGACTGGTGAACTTCTGATGTGTGGTCCCCAGGCACATGGGAGGAAAAAAAACCCTGCCCCAGGGAGTGCTGAGCAGAGGGCTCCACGTGAGGAGCCAGATGTGCCATTCGCAGCTGTTTCCTCACCATTTATCTCAGAGGAAGGGCCACAGCAACCCCCTGGTGGCCCTGGTACACTTTGCACCAGGTCCAAGAGGTAACGCCAAGCTCCTGCCTGAGGGAGGCCCTGCCCATGGAGGGCACTTCAGTCAGAAGGTTATGAAGGACCACACGTGAGATTGAATGGGCCTTGATAAGAGGCTGGACAGAAGTGCCAGGTTGGAGTCTAGGCTCTGCACAGTCACCTTTGCTTATACCCACCCAGGAATCTTCTCAGGAAAACACAAAATTCAACATGTAAATGTAAACAGAATATTTGTGCAACCTCATCTGCTGAATGCTGAAATTATTTTAGTGTCTTAATGAAAAAAATACAATTGCCATGGTTACTTATATTAAACCATGAGTTTTAAAGTAATTTTCTTAGAAATACTGCATGCTTTATGGTGAGCATTTAATTATGAAGTTATTTTTCATATTGGCATTATAAAAGGCTATCTTTTAAACTAATTTTTGAAAGTATGTAAGATAATGTATTTCATATAGCTTTTCTACTTCTTGCAAAAGTCTTATTCATGCTTAATAAAGTCAGAACAGTATAAGGTCTTTTCTTCTTTGTGTGTGTGTGTGTGTGTGTGTGTGTGTGTGTAATATAAGACACATATATATTACATATATACACACATATACACGTATATCTTATATTACACACACACATATGTAAGATATATGTGTATATGTGTGTATATATAAGATAAAAATACATAAATATATGTTTGTATGCACATATATATTTGAGCTTAATATGCTTTTTTGTGTGTTACTTCTTGTATTGCTAGAAAAAGAAGTTACCCAGTATCTGCATAAGCCATAATCACGATTCTTTTTCCAGTTCAAAAGGAAATGATGCTGCTATTTCAACATTAGGGATGTGTGTGTGTGTGTGTGTGTGTGTGTGTGTGTGTGTGTGAGTGTGTGTGTGCGTTCATTATTTATGAGTGGACATTATTAAAACATTAAGATAGTATCCTACATTTTTTGTTCGTGTGAGTGTATGTTTATACACATGCACATATATAGCTATAGATGTTTAATACAGGAATGGTGACTACTTGTCTTCAAAATTTATCTTTTTTTTTTTTTTTAATAAAGATGGGGTTTCACCATGATGGCTAGGCTGGTCTTGACCTCCTGACCTCAGGTGATCCACCCACCTCAGCCTCCCAAAGTGCTAGGATTACAGGTGTGAGCCACCACGCCCGGCCAAAATTTATCTTAAATTTTTAAAAAATTATTTTATGAAAAGAATGAGAGTGACTAAGAAACAACTCACCAGGGCTAAGCAGCTGACTTGGCCAAGGGTTGGAGGCTGCACAGGGAAAACATCTCACTGGGTGCACCGCATGTTTTAGTCTCACGGTGCCGGCAGAGCTGCATAAGCTTGATGTCTCTGTCCCAAGATGAGCAGGGATAATTGGCCTCATCCTTGGGCTGGAGCCCAGCGATGCTCAGGAAGGCAGTGTCCACTCAATATGGGCCGATGACTGTGGTCATCGACGAGGAGTTTGGGATCCCTGCTGGGAGCTTCTGGTATCAGGCCCATGCCCCTGCCCAGTGTCTCTGCTACTTCCAGGGCAGGAGCTGGTGTTCATCTGCCCACACACTCAGGCACTGCAGATGGCTAAGTCAGCGCAGATTGGGCCCTGGGCCCTGGACGTTAGGACAGACAAAGGGAACAGCGGGCACAGACACATACACAATCCTTGGTCCTTTTATCCACAGCCTTGATGCCTGGCCCCAGCCACCTGTGTAGTAAATAAGAAGAGCGAGAAGGGGAAAATCCCAGGCCATGGTGGGCACCTGCATACAGCTCTGCATCCTGAGGACCCTCGGCTGGGCCTGAGCTGCCCAAGTCCCTCCTACTACCTCCTGCAGCCCAGGGCGAGTGGGGACACTGCATGCAAACAAGCCTCCTCCCTTGAGCTGTCTAAGCCCCACCATGGGACCTGACTCTTAACTCTGTCTGGAAAGCTGACCCTGGGAGGGTGCAGACTTGGGTGGGGCTGTTATGTGGTCCACAGGAACCTGTGAGGATACAGCTGCTGTCTACAATGGGTCAGGGCAGAGAACTCCAGTCCAGGGCCAGGGAGTAGCTTCCAGCTTGGATCCAGAGTACAGGTCTCAGTGTCCCCTGCTGCCCAAGGCCCAGATGCACCCATGTAGTCTGTCCCTTCCAGTGCCCATTCTGTCCTCTCCATAGAAGGATGGAGCTGGGCAGTGTCCATCCCACTTGGCACCTGAGTCTCAAGTTTACACACAGCCCTTCTCCCCCTGCACGCACCTGCCCAGCTCACTGTGTGAGCTTTATAGGAGAGCCCTGGAGCTCTTCCTCCCTGAGAAGCCTCCCCTTAGGGGCAGCAGAGCAAGAAACCCAGAAAGGACAGGGCAGCACCAGCCTCTCCCTCTAAGCCTCCGTCCTCCTGTCAGTCCTTCATTCACATATATTGCAAAGAAAAAAATAAATTAAGCCCACATTGAAGAGATCTCAGCCCCTTGACAGCTGTGCCTTCATCGTCCAAAGTTAAGTACCTCTCTTCTTTCTCTTCTACACTCTCCCTAGGCCAAGCAAGAGTCAGACCTTTCAGAATGCTGAGCCCACATTGCCTCAGGTATCAGACTTCACTGACACAATCAAATCCTGAGAAGCAGACATCTAGATAAAAATGTTGGAAGCAAAGATGATGGAAAGTACTTTTGTTGTGGGAACTGAGAGACAGGAGAGACCAACGGGTGAAACATGAGGATTTTATTGAAGTGACCACTGGCTCAGTGGATTAACATCCAAAGGCTGAGCCCCGAACAAAAACTGGGCTTCACTTTCATGCATGCAGCTGAAGGGCGTTGGGCATTCAGTGGCACTGAACTTGCAAGGCAGGAAAGTGAGCTCATAGAGGCAGAACAAAGGCCGTTGATCAAGTAGTGACAGCTATTGCAACTTAGACAAATCTCATGGTCTTCAGCATCCCACACAGATGGGAAAAGAGGAATTTACAGAACTTTTACAACCTCTGCAAAAACAGTTACTTGACAGAACAAAGAACAAGCCGAGGAAATAGAGGGTACTTGTTAAACTTGCTCTTCTCTCTGTCCTGGGAGGAAATGGTAGGGTGGGGGGACTCTGGAGCCAGTCCTTTGAAGGCTTTGTAGATAGTGCTATCAGAGCTCCGCCTGGGCTCTGCCTATCTCTAGGCCTTGGAGTGAGCCAGTCTGGGAAAGTTTTTCTTTATAGTTTCTGTTTCACTTTCTGTAATACCCCTGAAACTACCTGTTAAACACTTACCACCCCTCCTCTACCCAGCCCTAGTAATGAGTGGACAGTGGAGGGATGGTAAGCTGAATGAGGCAGCAGAGCCCAGGGTCCAGGGGTCCATCACGACGCAGGAGGGAGAAGAACAGAAAGCAGCTCCCCAGTGGCTCTTGGGAGGTATTGCTTAACCAAGTGAAAGCTTTCTGTGTGCATTTTTTTAAAGATGGGTTTTCACCATGTTGATCAGACTGGTCTCGAACTCCCGACCTCAGGTGATCCACCCATCTTGGCCTTCCAAAGTGCTAGGATTACAGGCATGAGCCACCACGCCCGGCCACTTTCTGTGCTTTTTATCCTTCTAGTCTCCAAAGAACTGAGATGCAGTCCAGCGTCATCCCAGCCAAAGAAGCAGAGTGGGGAAAGAATGAAGGTCCATGGGATTAAAGCAGAGAGGGGGACCAAGGATGGGTTCCAAAGCCCCATTCTAAGTGGGAGGTTG
The DNA here is from genome assembly GCA_004027715.1 of Plecturocebus donacophilus. Taxonomy (NCBI): domain Eukaryota; kingdom Metazoa; phylum Chordata; class Mammalia; order Primates; family Pitheciidae; genus Plecturocebus; species Plecturocebus donacophilus. The sequence goes on from PVKP010030739.1 coordinate 10,016, forward strand.
ATTCTGTACCTCCGGATCCAGAAACTCCTTGTGGGTGTCTTCTGAGGAGAGAGAGGAAGCAGTTTCCCTAGGGTTTCAGAGCTCAGGGAATGATTCACAAGGCCTGGACAGGGGACATCTACAGGACTGGGAAGATGAGACTCAGATCTCCTCCTGTATCACATGGGTAGGGACTGTGCTCCCCTGGACCTACGCATCTTGCACATGGAGTGGGGTATCTCAGCCTCTGCAGGCAAATGCTCTGTGTGCATTGGGAGGCCATTAAGAAAAGGTTTATTTTCACTGGCCTCTTCAAGATGAGCCAAATTAAGGGTATCAGACCCACTGGGAGCACAGTGACAACAGAAACCAAAACCTGTGCAGGAGTTACTCACAATAGGCACAGGACAGTGATGGATTTAATGGAGGAAATGGAAGGCAGATTTTTATGTCACATTCCCATGGAATGGGACCTCCTGGTAGCATCAGGTTACATTCAGCTGTGATAGTGATAGTCATCCTGACCCTCAGTCTGAAGCCCAGAGGTGGTCAAGAATGATTGACAAAAGAGAATCAGACTTGGACCCCTGAAGGTCAATCACTCCAGTCCCGGGTCACAAATTCAGGGTTCCTCTGGAGCCATCGGTGCCAGTTTCCATGGTAACCCTTAATATCTCTGCTGTTCCCTGTTCAGGAGAAGGTGACTGCAGGATTTGGGCGTATCAAGAGCTTCACACAGGGAGTTTCACTTGCACAGGTTGAGGAGTTTCTGCTGTCCGTTGTCCCGCAGATTCCACTGCACTGCCAAGATCGTTGCAAAGCTCCAGTGGGCTAGGCAAAGAGAGAACACAAGTCAGTGTTTGTGAACTCAGGGGGTCCTCATGCTCCTGAGTGGAATGAGCTGGAGGGAAGCCACATTCTTGACACCTAGGAGCCTCCACATCACCTTCTCACAGCCCACGACGAGGTTTTCTGGCCCCAGGAAGTTCCGCTATGCCCAAACCCATTCTATTCTAACAATTTGACAGGTAAAAGAATTTACAAGTGAAGCAGGTGAGTTCTCTGCCTGGCATTTCTCCCAGACCCATGACCTCCGTGATATTTCACACCCGAGTGCCTTGTCCCAGGGCACAGGGAGCATCACACAGCCCTGACTGCAGACACCTTGGTGGGAAGAGAAGGTCTCTTTATTCACCCCTTGAAGAACAGAGTCCACGTGGTAGGGAACGGTCCACCTGCTGGCTTGGTGTTTGGGCTCTGAGCAAGATGTGCTCTCGGGAAGGCTCATGTTTTGTTTTGTTTTGTTTTCTCTCTCAAGAGAAAAGATTCACAGGGTTTGGTATTAGCATGTGTACATAAGCAGGCAACATCTCAGCATCATCAGGAGGTTTATGTTTTTGCTTTTGTTTTTACTTTTTCTGAGACTTTAGAAACATTGAATGGGAAATCGAGAGTACAGTTGTTTTAAACCAGAGGATGCTTCCAAGTAGATGCATGGAACCAGAGGATGCTTCCAACTCATTTAAGACATATGAGGGATGTCTTAAAACTGAAAATTTTCACAGAACAAGGCCCTAAGCAGGCTGGGGTTTTTGTCCCACTTCCTCATCTGCCTGTGTCACCGTGTGAATGCCACTACTCCAGGTCTGACAGTAATAATCAGCCTCATCCTCAGACTGGAGGTTGGAGATTGTGAGGTAGCGGTCAGCCCCGGAGCTGGAGCCTGAGAAGCGGTCGGGGATTCCATCCCCCTTGTTGTAGCTTCCACTGCTGCTAAGCTGCATCACATAGCGAGGGGCCTTCCCTGGCTGCTGCTGATGCCATGCGATGGCGTAGTTACTGTGCCCACTGCTCAGAGTGCAGGTGAGCTTGACTGAGGCTCCCCGGGCAGCGGAGGCAGAGGGTGATTGAGTCAGCGCAGGCTGGGAGAGAGACCCTAAAAACACAGACACGCGTTATATTCTGGAGGAAGGACAAGAGATACCGACATTTTTGCTATGAGTTTGGGAGGTGGTGTCAGCGAGCTGGGGGGTGCGGATGCTAAGGGTCCTCCTGACCTGTGCAGTGAAGGAAGAGAGTGAGGAGGAGCAGGAGTGTAGTCCAGGCCATGGTGCGGACTCCCCAGAGCTCTGCTGAGGCAACCAGACTGCAGGTCTCTCTTATCCACCCTCTACCCCAGAAGAGAGTGAGGGGCCCTTCATGCAAATGTGCTCCTCTTCCCCCGCCCAACCATATCCCTCCCTAAGCCTCTGTGCAGCCTCTGTGGCTGGGTGTTGTTTCTGGGTGGGGTGAGCCTGAGCTGAGCCTTGCCTGGGGCTCCCCAGGGACCCAGAGACGACCCAGCTGGCGGCCCCAGTCCTGTGTACAGACCAAGCTCAGGTATTTGTTTCCTTGGCTTCCAGCCCCACAGAGCCCTCACTGGGAGGCCCCGTAGCACCCCCGACTGCCCAGGCCAAAGCCGACTGTGTTTGCGATTGGATGCTGGGGGGTCCTGACAGAGGCTCCTGCCCCGACCAGGGCCTGACCATGGTCGATTCCCTGTCTGAGCGCGGACTGAGAGGCCTTCTCATGGCAACCTCCTATCTCATCTCAGCCTTTAGTTTTCTATTTGGGCCTCCTCTGTTGGAACAAGACACACAATTCTCCCCATTTTATAAAGAGTCCCTAGGGGAAGGTTGTCTCCTATCCAAACTATGCATACAATAAAAAGTACATTTGCTGAGAGCAGGGACAGTTCAGTCATGCACCCACTCCCCCATGAGCTCATGAAGCCGTGTTTCTCTCTCCCCACTCGACTCTTCAGGAGATCACACATAGGGAGCAGGGCGGTGAGCACTTGGGAGGACCCACCCTGACCGGGTGCTTCACTGGATGATCTGGTAACTGAGAAGAGAAACAGGGAGCAGAAGGAGAAGCTACTCCAGGAGAAAGAAAAGAGAAGCAGCGGCCTCAGGACATCTTCTGTAGTAAGACTAGAGAGGTCTCAGAAAAAAGAGGGAATGTGAGTGCCAACTTTCAAGAAAAGGTATGAACAATGCCCGTGGTTTTTCTTCTAGAAAGATTTTGGTGATTGAGCATGCCACAGGAAGGGAGAGAAGTGGAATGTGGAATAAAAGGGAGAGAACAGGAGAACTGCGAGAGTAAGTTGGGAGTCAGAGACAGGGAAAAGAGAGGGTGAGGAGAGTCCACACTTTGTAAGCCACACCAGTGCGGGGACTGGGCCGGAGCTGGTTGGGGTGTCGGTTCAAGAGGAGGTTTGAGGTGTGTTTGCTTTCATTTCTCTTCATTTCTTAAAGGAAATAGAGCCCCTCTCACCTTCCCACCTGCCCTCTCTGAACATCTCTCTGCCTGGACTTGTGGATAGTTCTGTGATTATAACCCTTTAATTCCCTCTCAGATACATTTCTCTTCGGTTTCTGACTGAAAGTGGCTCCCCTTCCCACTGCCCACCATTTTTGTGAATTTGGCAATATTAGAACATGTGTGTGGATTTTTGGAGGAAGGGACCTTTCAGAAATTCAGAATATCAGGCTACAGTCTAGACCCATTGATCAGAATCCACATTATCCAGGATTCCACATGATCCATGTACACATTCAAGTCTGAGCAGCCCTGGGCTGACCCAGGAAGGAAGGCGCTGGTGGGTTTGGTGACAGGTGGCTACTCTTACCACAGTCTGTCCTGCTTCCTGCCCATGTGTCCAGCAAACTCACGTTGTTGTGCATGATGCTTCAGGCCGCTGCATGGATGACTTCCCAGTGAACACATCTGTGTCTCCTACGCTCTCACATCCACAGAGATGACCAGCAGTGTTCCGTGAATAACAAGATGATCTTTCCACCCTCTCGTCTTAATACTGGCGAACAAGTGGAATTATGTAAGAGCTACAATTGTGCTCTAGATGTCATAGTGCTAATAATATTAAGCAGTCCTCATATACCTATGGATTTTTAAGACAGGGAATTTCTTCCGTTAACCTTTAATTACAAGCATAGTTATAAGGTTAGAAATATGAGCACAGGTATGATTATACTCACGGAAAAATTGACTGCCAAGAAGAAAGAAGTACAATGAACTTCAAAAATATTGTGTCATTGATTGATTGGTGTATCCGTTTTCTGGAACTGCTGGCACAATGCATCACACACAGGGAGACTTAAGGCAACACAAATGTGTTGTCTCAGAGTTCTGGAGACCAGCCTCATCCTCCCGAAGGGAGATCCTTCCCTCCCTCTTCTTGACTGCTGGTGGTTTGCCAGCAATCTTTAGTGTTCCTTTTCTTGCCTTAATCCTTAACCTCTGCCTTTGTCTTCACATGGCATTCTCTCTACGTCTTCCCATCTCCTCACTACTATCATCTTCTGAGTACGCCAGGCACATTGGATCAGGAGGCCACCTGACTACGACGGCTTCACCCAAATCACACCTGCAATAACACTATTTTAAAAATAAGGTCACATTTAGAAGTACCGGGGGTTAGGCCTTCAACGTATGTTCCTAGGTGGATATTTTTTGCATGACATTAGAGAGGAGAGTCCCCCTAAAAATTTGGTAATTTTTAATACTTACAGGAGCTGTGAAATACACTTGTATGAAATTAGAATATAAAATAAACTTTCTTAATATACAAAAGTGGCGGCCGGAGCGGCCAAGGTGTCGCAGCGCAAGAAAAGAAAGCTGGAGTCGGGGGCGGCGGCGAAGGACGGGAGGGAACTGAAGAGGAGGATGGCGCGGAGCCGGGGGCGGCCCCGGAGCGACCCCGGGGGACGGAGCGGGAGCGGGACGGGCTGTACTGCGAGTGCCACTCGGACGTGTCGGTCCACTAGGAGATGATGGCAGACCGTGTCCGCACCGATGCCCACCGCCTGGGCATCCTGCGGACTGGGCAGCCCTGCGAGGCGAGGCGGCACCGGACGTGGGAGCCGGCACCGGCGTTCTGAGCACCGTTTGTGCCCAGGCCGGCGCCATCTTGCAGCAGGCTCGGGAGGTGGTGCGGGTCATCGGGCTGGAGGACCGGGCGCACGTCCCGCCGGGGCCGGGCAGACGGCGGAGTCGCCGGAGCAGGGGGACGCCATCGTGAGCGAGCGGACGGGCCGCGGCCTCCTGCAGGCGTCCGCGCTGAGCCCCGTCCTCCACGCGCGCACCCAGGGGCTGAAGGAAGGCGGCCTCCGGCGCCGGCCTCCGCGGCGCTCTGCACGGCCCCCGTCAGCGACTAGACGCTGGAACGGCGCCGGGCCTCGGCAGCCAGGCGAGGCCGCGCTGCGGTGTGGACGGTCTGGACACGAGCTGCCGGCAGGCTCCGGGGCCTCGGAGATCGGGGGCAGGGCCCGGCCGCGCGCTGCTCGGCTGGAGGCCCCCGCGCGGGCTGGAGCCGGAGCTGGAGGCCGCAGTGGGCGCGCCCGGCACGGCTCTGCCGTCTGCCTCCGGGCGACCCTCCCTGGAGGGGTCGGAGACACCCCGGTGCCGTCCCCCTCGCTTTCCCCGGCCGCGCGCTGGAAGCCGGCGCTCCTCTACCTGAAGCAGCCGGTGCAAGGGGACGTGTCGGGAGAGCGCGCCGCCCTCCCGGGACCGCCCCGCGGCTGCGCGCGCTGCTGCGCTGAAGGCGGGAGACCCGGAGGAGGAGACGGGAGACTGCCCTGGAGCACTGAGCCTTGCCTTTTCTCTCAGCTGCCTCCCCAGCAAGGCAGAAAGGGAGATCGCACGCGCAAGGAGGGGAAGCAATGTCTCCCTTTTCCCTCAGCCTCGGGGGACGGAGAGTGACGCATTCTCCGTTTGAAGAGATCTTCTGGCGATGCTCTTAAAAAGTGATCCCCTCAACAACGGACGCAGCGTGCTGATCATTGGGCTTTTAAGCCTCAAAAGCTTGTGGTACCAAGCACTTGCATTTCCGTATGCTTTGTCTCGCAGGGGCGGGAAGGGGGAAGAACACGGATGAAAATACCAGTTTTTGAAGGGTCCATGCACGTCCCTGACCCCTCACACCTTATCTAAGTCTCACGCTGGGGAGAAAGGGTTCATTTAGACCTCATAAATTTCCAGGACGACTTGAGGATCTCTCCAGGGCCATATCTTCTCAGTGTGAATTAATTCCCCATCCTAGGGGCCTGTGGGGATGGCACTTCTTCCTGATTGTTTTCTAAGTAACCTTCACCACTGTAACGGAGGGGAAGCTATGAGGAAGCAGGTTAAATAGCCCCGTGCTCATTGCTCTTAACACACAAAGGATGCTAAGGTTGACGAACACATTAATCCATTAAGTAAAATAGTCTTTGTAAAGCTACCTAAGAAACTCAGAAGGTGCATTTAGGAGAAAGACCGGAAAGAGGAATAGTATGGATTTTCAAAAATTCTTGTCTCTACTATTACACCCAAAATATATATATATATATATATTTCATGTATGTCCCATAAATATTTTTTTAATTCTTATGAAACAGGCTGGTAGAGGAGGTTTCTGAGCCTAGCCCAAGAGCTTATTCATCACTATGGGTAAATTATTTAAACTCAATTAAGGAAGATATTCTCCCAGCTAGAAAAAATGTACTCATTCTCATTTAAACTCTCTCATTTGGCAGGATCATGTGAGTTGGCCTACTTAAAACTAGTGAAAGTTCCCTTTTTTTTTTGTCTCTCTGTTTCACACAGCCAAATGTGAAAGTTGTGAGTTTTACGAAAATCACTTTTAATAAAGTGTAAAGCATATTATCAAATTTATTTTGCTGTTTTCCTCCTTATCCTTGTAGCAAATAAAACGTTGACATTCTCACGTTTTGTAGATGGAAAAAAATACAAAAGTGAGTTTTCTCTTTTTGCTTTTAAATGGTAAAAACAACAACAATGAAATCTTTGGAGATGCTGCTTTCTGAATGAAATGTGTTTGACCTTAGTCTTTAGATTTGATCCAACTATTACTGTTTGGTTTTTGAAATAGAAAGTAAACAAGTTCTTCTTTTTAGGGAACTTGCATCTCCCAAATCACTCACAAATATTTTCCACTTTAAAATTCAAACAGATGTAAGACTCAGTTTACACCATTTCACCCACCTTTCTCTCTATGAATAGTTAAAATTCAGCTGTCCCTGAGAGCGCGGGTGTCTGATCATGTGATCCTGATCTCCCATGTTCATGTCTGTACCCAGGACCAGCCAAAAGCTCCTTCATGTCCTGTTTCCCATCTGGGTCCCTCACTGTGCTAAGGACCACTGTGGTGTAGCCTGCAGTTCCATTTCTTTCTTATCCTCACTGGCATTCAGTACTATCATTATTTTCTGACTGTTCTAATATATGTAAACTGATACCTCATCATATTCTTACTTTGTATTTCCCTAATGCTTACTGAGATTGAGTATCTCTTTGTGAGTTCGCCATTTGTATATTTTATTCATGGAATATCTGTTCATGTCTTTTAGCCATTTTCTAATTGAATTTCATGTTTTACTACTGTTGAGTTTTTAAGACTCCTTTTAAAAGAATTTTATTTCCATTCTTTTCAGAGATAATTTTGAGGAAAACAAAGTTGAATTGCTATAAACAATTAGGAAATTTTTTTCTAAAAGTTTCTCTCTCTCTTTCTCTCTCCAGCTTTCATTTTAGGCTTGGGGACAGATGTGTGGGTTTGTTGTATGAGTAAATTGCATGTCACATATATTTTAAGTATGAATATATTGTCAAATATAGGATTTTAGAATATTTTCTCCCAGTTTAAATCTAGTCACTTTTTAGTTTTATCAGACTATTTCACAGAACAAAAATTTTATTTTTAGTGACATTCTTCTGCTATCTTTTTCCTTTCATGGATTGTATCCTTGGTACAATCTTGTCTAAGAGTGTTTAAATATTTTCTAGAGTCTGATGATTTTATGAAATGTTATTCTCTAAAAGTTGTTTGTTTTATATTGATGTATAGAATTCACTTAAGTCAATTTCTGTTAAAGATGAGAGTTAAAATTTGAGAGTTTATTTTCCCCTTTTGAAGGGTTTTACATGTTCATTTTGCCTTGCTTACTGCTATTATAAACACATCTAGATCATTTTTTTCATGCTGATCTTGTGTCCTATGACCTAGATGAAATCACTTGTGTTGCAATCCTATGTAGATAATCCCATCATCTGAAAATAGGGGCAGTTTTATTATGACTCTTGTGGTATTTATGTCTTTTAAAAATTATTTTGCACTTGTCTGGCTGTATCTTGCGGTCCTACGTGGAACTGCAGTGATGAGATAGGACATGCTTGCCTTGTTCCCTCCTTAGGGGAAATGCCATCCACAGTTCACTTGCATGTTTTATTTGAGTTACAAGTGTTTTATAGTTAATTTATCATGTTGAGAAGTACCTCTCTATTTCTGCTACTTTTTTTTTTTATCATAATTGAGTGTTGAATTTCATCAAATGCCTTTTCTGGATTGATTGATAATATCCTGTGTTCTGCTTTAGCCTGGAAAGGCCGTGAATTTCACTGATTAAAATTCACACACTGAGCTATCTTTGCATCCCTACAATAAACTCTATTGGTTAACGGTGTGCTTTTTTTTTTTTTTTTTTTGTATGATACGACGTCCATTTGCTAATATTTTCTTAATAGTGTCTGTGTTTCTTAGTAACCTTTGGTTTCTTTGTTTATTTTTCTACCAGGAAACTGCATCAAGAGTATATTGATTGATCTGTAAAAAGAATGTTTTCTTAATCATATTAAGTGTTTAAATTACAAACTAAGAATGCATGTTGATTTAATTTTTCTTCATTTCCTTTTCAATATGCTGTACTTTTTACTGTAGGAGACTTTCAATTTTCTCAGAGTTATTTTCATCGATCATATTTATGCTATTGTTACTGTTTTTGTTTAATGATGTTTGATAGTTTATTGGTAGTATGTAAAATATAATTTATTTCTACATGCTGATAACATATTGCAGAATCCATGTTGAGCCACTTACACCAGAAGCATCTCTGAGTCACTCCTAGACTCTGAGCAAGGCATGGCTGGAATAAACCTCTTTCTGTCTCCTTCAATGTCTCCATTAAGAATTTTTTTTAAGACAGAGTCTTGCTCTCTCACCCAGGTTGGAATGCAGTGGTGTGATCTTGGCTAACTGAAGCCTCCTCCTGGTTTTAAGTGATTTTCCTGCCTCGTCCTCCCCCATAGCTGAGATTACAGTCATGTGTCACTATGTCAGGATAATTATATAGAGAGAGAAACAGGGCTTTACCATGTTGCACGGGCCGGTCTTGAACTCCTGACCTTCAGTGATCTGCCTGCCTTCAAGATGCTGAAGAGATGTGAACACAGGCTTGGGGCTGCCCCTGATCCCAGAAAACTGGCCTCACCTGTGCAGCGGGAGAGAAGCACAAAGAGAAGAGACGTCAGGCCATGGTGGACACAGCTGACATGCCAGCCTCAGGTCTGTCACCTGAGGCTGCTTTTATCTGCATCACTGGCCTGACAGAGGAGGAGCTGTTCTCACACATTAGTTTCTCCTCCTGGTGATCTGGCTTCCGAAAGTTCTGGAATTACGGGCATGAGCCACTGCTCCCAGCTAAACTTCTAATCTCTAATCAAATCATTTTGGTCTCTGAAAATATGATGATAAAGTATATATTAGCAATCTAAAAGTTGAACTAAATAAAAAGTTATAACATTTTGAGATCTACTAGTTTGAAAAAATTTAAGTGTTGATTGAAGATGTAACAAGAAAAGTCACTTCCTGACCTTGGCTTCATCAGAGCCACTAGCAGGGTGAATGTACCAGGCTGGAAGAGTGGAGAGATGTTTCTTTAATCACTTCCCTGAGGGTCTGGAGCGCTGTGTAAGCATCAGTGCCATCATGCCATATTTTACAACAATAGCCTCATCCTCCGGCTGCAGCCCCGAGATGTGCAGAAACCCTGAGTTAGTTGCATTTTTGGATCCAGAGAACTGGCTGGGGACTCCAGAGCCCTGGAGCTTATCTGACTCTCAGTAGTAGCTCGGGAGATACCAAGGACTGCTCCCTGGCTTCTGCTGGCGCCAGTATACAACCTTCCCACCGATATTGATGTCACTGCTCAGGGTGAGGTGAGTCCAGCAGATGCTCCCAGGGATGCAAAGAGGGAGGGTGGCTGAGTCAGCACAGGCTGGAGAGGGACCCTGGAAACACAGACACACATTGGTGATGGAGCCATTAAGTGTTAAACTCCCTGGGGTTCAAAGCCAGAGATGCTGACAGGCTGGGGGCTGCCCCAGGTCCCAGAACGCTGGCCTCATCTGTGCAGTGGGAGAGAAGCACACGGAGATGTCCAGGCCATGGTGGGCACAGTTGGCACACCAGCCTCAGCTCCGCCACCCGAGGCTGCTTTTGTCTTCCTCACGGGCCTGACAGGGGAGGGGCTGTGCCCACACATTTATTTCTCCCGCTGGTGATCTCGGCCCCACCCTGAGAAGCAGCTGCCATCCGAGCTTGGTTCTTGGTACAGAGAGGACTAAGTGTGAGACTCAGAGTTGGCCCCATGGGAAGGGCCAGGAGGAAGCAGCTGCTGGGACCTTCCACAGTTCTGTGGGCAGGAGACGCTGCCCTGCAGAGTTTAGGGGGTGGCACAGCTGTGGGTTCCCTCGGTGCAGACCCTGAGACAGACCCACAGTGCTCCCTGCTGCTCACTGGTTAGATTACAGTCTCAGTGGAAATTATGTGAGTGGAGTCACCTGAGAGCCTGGTCCCCATCAGCCCACAGCATCCGTGGGTCCCACACTCGCTCTGTCTTGAGTTACAGGTATTGATAAACGGCTTTTCCATGAGGATTTCTGGGTTACTAGAAGAAGGGCATGTAGGGAAAATGAGGACCATTTAATGTGAGGAGGCTGCAAGGGGAGAATGCAGGGGGCTCTGGAAGCAAAGGCCTGAGCAGCTCCTTCCACGGAGAATGGATTGGTTCGTTATCTGGGCTTGTCAGAGATGGAAACAGGAGACAGGATGGATGAAACGGACGCTTTAGAGAGACATCTTTGGTGTCACTTTCAACAAAGGGCCTGAAGACAGCAGAGCAGGTGAGGATGTGTCAGGAGGGCTGAGGGCTGTTCCTGGGGTCTGGAGGAGCTCAGGATAAAAAAAAACCCATGGGTAACTGTGGCCCTTGACAGAAAGTGATGGAGGCGTAGGGTTGCAGCTGGGATGATTGGGTGGTTATCTTCACTTGCTGTTATTGGAGGATGAGAGAGAGACAGAGACAGAGAGAGGAGAGAGAGAGAGCAATCTGAAGGGAAGCAAATTCATTTTGTGTGTGTGTGTGTGTGTGTGTGTTTTCTAAATTCTTTTGTAAAATCAAGGTCTGTAGGACACAGACATGTTTTAGTCCACTTTGTGCTGCTACAACGAAATCCCACAGACTGGGTGGCTTATAGAGAATAGATCTTCATTTTCTCATCGTTTTTGAGGCTGGGAAGTTCAGGATCAATTCACTGTCATCAGATAAGTGTCTTTTTTCTGTGTCCTCACATGGCAGATGGTGGAAAGAAGAGAGACAGAGCACACTGCTACCTCCAGCCTTTGTTTAAGGGGCCCTGATCCCAACCACGAGGTCTCCATACTGAAGACTATATCAACTTTTGAAGGTCCAGCTCTTAGTACTATCACACGGGTGATTCACTATACATCTAGGCATTTTGGAAGGAAGACATTCAAACCAGATCATGATGAAAACAGCAGCACTGGAAGGCAGGGTTTCCCATGTCAGTCGTTTGCTCCAGGGAGATGGAAACCACCCTGAGGATGCCGCTCAGTCTTGGGGAGAGAGAGGAGCGGATAAGAAGAACAGGACGAGGAATAGACATGGCTGATCCCCCTGCTCACAGAACAGAGAGGAGAAGCATCAAATCAGTTAGAAATAAATAACACGTGCCTCATTTATATCTTCTTGCAGTTACTCATTTCAGTAATACATATTCATTAGCCAAGTGCTGTTCAGATTTGAGCTCCTGGAGTCAGGGGGTCAATTTGTTTAATCAGGTTGTTCACATATTTTTATGGGCAGCTTTTTTTTTTCTGATTCACTCAGTTAACAAAAGAGCATGCCACTGTTTGTAACTATAATCGAGAATTGATTCTTTTCTTTAGTTCTGCTAATTTATATTTCATATAGATTATATTATTAGGGACGTTTGTTTTGGCGCGCGCGAGTGTGTGTGTGTGTGTGTGTGTGTGTGTTTGAGACAGGATCTCACACTCTGTCACCCCAGCTGGAGTGTGTGGTGCTATCTTGGCTTACTGCAACATCCACTTCCCAGGCTTGAGGGCTCCTCCTAACTCAGTATCTCGAGTATCTGGGACTACAGGCACATGCCACCATACCTGGCTAAGTTTTTTTGTACTTTTTAGAGATGAAGCTTTGCCTTCTGGTTGCCTGATGCCCAGGCTGATCTAGAACTCCTGAGCTCAAACAAATCACCCGCCTTGGCTTCCCAAAGTGTTGGGATTACAGGCATGAGCCACCACTCCTGGACTGATGTGTATTTTATGCTTGTTATGTGTTCTTGTTCTATATTTCATTTTATATACATACAATGCCCCACATTTCCTAATGTAAATAATTCTCATTAAAACTATTTGCTCTGATACCATGATAACCACAAGAGCTTTCTGCAGGTAAATGTTTGCATGGTGCATTTTTAGCATCCTTTTAAATGTGACACACAAGTAGCTTTATTTTAAGGAAATGTATTTTTATCTGGTTCGACAATACATTTACATTTAATATAATTGCTGATATTGTATGTGAGTTCAACTTTCTCTTTATTTTATTTGGGCTTTATTGCTTCATTTCTTTTTTCTCACTTGTTATTTTTCATGAATCGTTTCTACTGTATCATTTTACATTAGTACCTATTTAGTTTTACGTTCTGAAAGTTCAACAGGAACCCTAGATTTTGTAACATATAACCTCACTTTATTAGTGCCCACATTATTTACATACTTTGTATAATTTTTTTTACAACACAGAACCTCATAAAAGTTTATACAATGCCTGTCTTTTGTGGCAATTATGGTTGCTAGGGGTTGTGCATGCACCTAAGTATGAATAATGAAAACCATTATTATTGGTGATGGAGGTGCTGTTTTCAACATCAAAGTCATCTTATGTATTGAACACGCTCTCTTCCCTGTGTTGTGACCCCGCAGGATTTTCAGGTGAGTGCCTGGCAGCTCCCTGTCTCAAGCACCAAGAAACTGCAGAAATCCCCTCCACCTGTCTTTCAGAGATTTTGCCTCATCTTTTTAGCCTCTTTCTTAATGTGGGTTGAAATTCAGTGTCTGTTTGCACAAGGACCTAATGGGGATTTGAAGCCCTTAATCTTCAATTTGATTTTAATCTTTAAGGACACTGAATTATCCTCAAAGTTAGTTCAGTGTTCTTTGGCATGATCAAGTGTATACTTGCTGTTTAACCCTTGCTGACATCTGTGCCTTCCTTCTGTCTTGTCCTTTTGTGGTGTCCCAGTCATCCATTCTAGGGAATATTCCCTCTCCATTTATGGAGAATCTCAGAAACCTGCAAACTTCGGGGGGCTGCCTTAGGTACAGGGAAGAGCAGGAAGGTGTACAAGGTTTATCTTTGACTACAGAAATTCAGCGCATTCTTCCTACACCATGTGGTGACCACTTTTACTCCTAACCCCAAACTTGACCTTAGTCATAGACACAAGCACACACCAAGTTCATGTGCCCAGACATCTGATATCACCAAGAGTATTTTCCTTCTGAGCTACCTGCCTGTGTGGCAATGCCCAGGCTGGGGGAGGTTTATCCTAAAAGCTCAGTATAAAGATTGACTGGATGCAAGGCTACAGACCCAGGGAATGGCCTCAGTCCATCAGTCCTAGATGGAAAAAATGACTGCAAGAATGTCCTGAGTCTGGTGATAGTCACACAAGGTGAAAGCGAGTCTATCAGCCAGGCTGGGGAATCAGATGGGAGCCTTGTCCCCATGAGGCGGGTTCCCTGAGTTAACACTGGGCTCTTTCCACATCCTGCGTGATGAACATCACCCTCATCCTCATACAGGATCCCAGAGTATTGCAGAAGCCCAAGTGACCATACCTGAAGCAAGAGCCCAAAATCTAAAACCTGAAAGTTGGAGGCCAGCAGACATCACCATGTGGGGCTCCCATAGGAGCCTGTGGTGCCAGGACACATTGTCTTCTTTACTCTACTGCTTCCTCCAGGCTAAGAGAGCTGAGGTAAGATTTGTGTCTCACTTTCCCATGGGCCTGGAGCACTGTGTAAGCCTCAGAGCTGCTGTGAAATACCTTGACCCCTGTGCAGACCCTGAGACAGATCCACGCTCAGGCTGCAGCACAGAGATGTGCAAAACCCTTGCAAAGGCTGATTCATCTTTAGATCCCAAGAAGTGGCTGGAACCCCCAGAGCCCTGTTTCTTTTTTGAGTCCAAATAGAATTTTAAGAGATATTAGGGAGGGCTCCCTGGATTCTGCCAGAACCAGTCACTGATTTATTATGAGGGAATCACGGATTCATTGTGGTGATTATCCAAAGGTGTATAAATATTTTAAAACACACAAAACTGAGCACTTTAAATATCAGGTTTTTTATGTTAATTATTCCTCAATAGGAAGATATATTTTTTAAAAAACAGGCTGACCCTTCACCTATATCTGGCATTTCTCCCCATGCTATCTCTCCCCAACCCCCGACACCCTGCTGTTCCTCCCCTATTTCCCCTCAACAGACCCCAGGGGAGGAAGGCAACAAATCACACTGCCACGTGTGTACCTATGCAACAATATTACATGTTCTTCACATGTACCCCAAAACCTAAATTGCAATAAAAAATAAAATTTAAAAAAATAAAAATTAAAAAAAAAACAGGCTGAAACAAAAAGAACAGGAACACACACTGAGAACTGGTGAGAGGAAGACACTGCTTTGAAAACTCCTGGAAATAGGAAAAGGATGATGGAGACGTAGGTTCCCCATCAGACCTATATCTGAGATTTCACCACTGGATTTATCACTTCATCCCCTGGACTTTAGAGCAGAGACCCTATGTCCCAGATTACGGGGGACAGGACGTTCTATTTCCTGAAAGCACTTTTTCTAGAAACGAGCTGCTTTGGGTGACTCTGAAGACCGAAGAGGAGGAGAAGCATCCAAGATGGGGTCCTGGATGCTCCTGGGCCCACTGAAAAAGCAGCAGCAGCAGAAGCCATAGGCCAGGGCTGCGCAGTAGCTGCTGGGCACTCACCCACCTGGCAAAGGATAAAGGGGGTTCTTTTCCCACTTCCCTGCAAGGTTGGAGCACTGTGCAAGCACTTGGGCTGCTGTCACGTGACTAGCAGTGACACTCAGTCTCGTCCTCAGCCCAGAGTTCAGTGATGGCCAGGGAGGCCAAGTTGCCAGACCTGGAGCTGGAGAATTGGTCAGAGACCCAGGAGAGCCAATTCTTATTACTATGCATAAGAAGTTTGGGGTCGGTTCCTGGGAGCTGCTGCCAACAGGTTACATTATAGCCACTCCCAATGTTGGAGCTGCTTTCAGTGCAGGAGATGGTGAGCCCCTGCCTTGTGGCCCAAGACACTGAGGGTGCCTGAGTCAGCACAGACTGAGCCCAAGATCCTGGAAGTGGGAGAGAAACAGACATGGTGGTTCCAGGTCGAGAGACACAAGGAAAAAGCAGGCCCCATGGACTTTTCAGGGCTTTAGCCATGACCTGGTATCTAGTCATCTGTGCAGTGTGCAAGGGGGGTGAGGAGGAGAGGAAACCAGGCCATGCTGGAGATATTCCTGAGTCCCGCCTTCCCTCTGTTCCCACAGCTGAAGCAGAATGTCCCCCAAATCTCTCGCTTCCGCTCTCCCTTCTCTGAGAGTGAGGGTCCATCCATGTAAATTGGAGCTCCCAGTCTTCTGATGCCATGCTGGCCTTGGGTCAGGCCCCTCTTCTTGGGGATATTAGGGAGATGGGCAGGGGTGGAACTGTGTGTTCCAGGGCGTGAAGAGGTCAGCGCTGTGATGATGAGCAGAGGACACCATGCAGGAAGTTTTCTGATTGCAGCTCTGATCACCCCTAGATCACTTGGTAGGCCCTTCATGTCCCCAGGCGTCCAGATCCAGACACATTCTCCTGTGACCTGGTAACCAGAGGCCCCCAGAGCCAACTGTGCATTCCCACTGCTCTGATTACTGCCCCCAGGCTCAGCACCAGGCCAGGCAGGCCCTTTTTATGACCTCCCCATTAACTCAGGGCAGTTCATGCTTTACTGGTCTTCTTAAGGGTGAATCTGTCCAGGGCTTTTTGGGTGTTCCTTGGTGAAGACTGAGGTGGTGACTCTATACCAAGTCCTCTTAGGTCAGGTCAAGTCCAAAGCAGTTACTGGTTCCCACGGACTCACTTCCCTGGCTGTGGAAGACACCCGGTCCTTTCTTCTTATATGGCTCCTCCAGGCTGGCCAGAGCTCTTCTTCCTCTATGGACCCTGCAGCACTGAGAACAGGAACTCTCTTCTCTAAGGTGGTGACGTTATGGGGAAAAGCTCTGGGGGGCATTTCTAGAGGGCTATTCTGGTAAAATTTTGTACTCTAATTTCCACAGACTTGGGTTAATAGCTATCCAGTTGCTGTGGTCAGTTACTCACTCCTAGGAGTCTGTCCTCCAGGCACTGAACAGAGTCAGTGGCATGGAAAATAACTTTACACCATTTTCATTTAATAGCAAAAATGGCAAATTTGCTCAAAATTTGAAAATTGCAAAAATTTAAAATGATCAATTGTGTCCATCAGTGTTTGATCCCAGGTGAAGCTGAAACATGGTACCTGGTAGAATCAGCCACTCCAAGTAGGCCTTGCTCCCTGTGGTGTCCTGGGAACTCTCCAGCACCTGGCCAAGGCCCAGCCTGCATTCGCAGGACTGGACCTGGGAGTGGTGGGTTCCTGTGACATTGGCCTGGACCACCTGCCATGCACACTCCCACACAGAGGCTCACACCGTGGCATACCAGCCCACCTTCTCGCATGTGCACACACACTCCCACACGCGTGCGTGCACTCCCAGGCCTGCACTACCACACTCCCACGCACACACCCACGTGCCCGCGCACACTGCCACACACGCGGGCACACTCCCACACGCTCATGCATGCTGCAACACACGCGCATGCCCTAGCATGTCCGCACACACTCCCACAGGCCCGTGCACATTCCCACACACCTGGGCACACCCGTGCACGCTGCCCACACAGTCACACACTCACGCCCACGCTGCTACACACCCTCGCTCGCCCACGCACACTCCCACACATTCGCGCACACCCGCGCACAGTGCTTGTCGGGTTCGGCCCCTATCCAGAGGACAGCGCCTCCCATGGGTCAGCACCTGATCAGAGTTCAGAGCATTTCAAGAGTCAGCACTTTGCCAGAGGACAGCGCCCGTCAGGGGTCAGCACCTTACCAGGGAACGACATCTCTCGGGGGTCAGCATCTTAGCAGCGCCTCTGAGGGTTCAGAACCTCACCAGAGGACTGTGCTTCTCAGGGATCAGCACCTTGGTAGAGAACAGCTCTTCTCAGGATTCAGCACTTTAACAGAGGACAGCCTCTCTCAGGAATCAGCACTTTAACAGAGGACAGCCTCTCTCAGGAATCAGCACTTTAACAGAGGAC